>JAULBM010144114.1:0-18278 GCA_032357055.1 Geukensia granosissima | reverse complement strand
GATATACGCCCCTGAACAAAAAATACCTAAACTGTGGGATCGTCGCAAGCTCATGTGTTTTAAAAGGTCGCTTTGATCAAATAAGCATTTAGGAGTCTTTATATCGGTGTGCTTGTTTTGTAAAAACGTTCAACTGAAAAATGCAAAAAAAATATCTGGTTGGAATTTTTCCCTCTGAGTTTTGCATTGGAAATAAATGTGGTAAATAATGTCTAATTCTGTTCAAGTTTAATGCAGATCATACTAGCGTTTTAAATATTTTACTGAAAAAGGTCAATTTACAAAAAAAAATGAAAAGGGTTACTCGGCAAACATATCCGAGGCATTTCTTATGAAAACGTCAGAGAAATTATCCGAAACGCATTCTCTAAATATCATTTATGTCAAATCTGTTGACTTAGTCTGAAGAGACACAAACTTTTGCAAAAATACAACCTACAACTCATAGTCAATTTAATATTCTGTGTTTATAAGCAGTGAAAACCCGCGATCTTCGGTGTTAACCATGTACACCAAAACCCTTTGCCATTGGTAGATATTGCATAACGTATGGTGAACATGTAATCATAGTTACGAAGAATAGGAGTGGCTAATATTATTCTTATAAACGTATGTTCATGTTGATCATGTCTTCCTGGGAAATTTTCCATATTCTTTCTTTTAATTTGATTAATATTTGGTGTGTTGTGGTGGTTTTTGTTGAATTTTTCCCTGTCTACCAATATATCTTCACGTTGTCGTGACTTCAACGCCGTTCCAATACCCTTTGTGACTAAATCGATTTAACACGAGCTTTGTTTACTAAGAAACACGAGAGGCGGCACTAGTGGAGCAGGAGTTACTTACCCTTCTGGAGCACCTGAACTCATTCAGATTTCGTGTTTATCTAGCTTAGTTTTCAGTGTGCTGTTGTGTGTTTTATGTTTGTATTTCGTTTCATTTTGTTGGCCATGGTCTTGTCTGTTTTCTGACTTAACGATTCCTGTCTGTCCATGTCCCTTCAAAAATACACGTCCACCACTCACTTTAAGATTTGAAAAGAACATTCATATTTACAATAAAATAATACTTATAAATTATAAATACCTTTCCAGAGAACCTGATGCCTTTGAACAAACAAAGAAAAACTATGCATGAAGACAAAAACAGACAAATTAAGAGTTCCAGCCGTATACCACCCATGTCTTTTATTCCAGAAGTTATCTTCAACACAATGTATCTTAAACAAAAAAGTCAATAGTAATATTCATAGAGCGAAATTAAAAATATATACAAAACTAAAATGTTAACAGCTCAATGAGGGGAAATATTTGACTAAAAAGCAGAAAACTTATTGTGATAACTAAAGTGAACGCACAAAGTTGCGCCTATAACACCGTTTTTGGTTTCGATCATTTGAGTTCGTATTTACCTTCTAACGTTTTTGCGTCATGAATACTTAAAATGTATCACGGTTGCGTTGTTTTGTTCCTAAAACATAATGTATATGTAAAATAACAAACCATTTAAAAAAATGAAACCTAGTTAGTAAACAAGCAACTGGAAATCATGCACAAATCTCATGAAGTGGTGTTTGGTATTTTGCATTTTAATGATATAATAGAAAATTATACAGAAGAATCCAATGCGGAGTCATGCCATGATTTTAAGAACAACTGAGCAATTTGTACCGTTTTTTAACAAGACTACTCACTTCCAATATTCCTCACTGGCAGTCATTTTCGTTGCATAAGCTTGAGAGACGTTATTCGTTGATGCAGTATGGGATTTGGCATCGTGGCAATCGACAGTGTTCCAGTCATTGTTACAGTGACTCCATGGGAATACGTCAGTGAATGACTGGTAAAGAGAGTACAGGGTCCATGTCATAAAAATGTTTAAATACGTGCAAAATATAGCAGATAGTATTAGCGTTCCGGACCCAACTCCCGCAAGTACAAAATGAGCAAATATAGAAATGAACTTGTAAAGAGCAAAAGCATTCCGTACGAATATACACCTGGAAAAAGTAAAGCACCCCGTGTTTTTTCAAGTGATTCAGATTCGACGTTTTTGTGAGTGATTATAAATTACCATTCAATCTTAATGTGTTTATCAAATAAAATTATGCATTATTGGACACAAGAAAGCATAATTATCACCGTAAAATAAAAAGTGAAAGCTCAAAAACGTTATTGAATTTTCAACTCAAATTACATGTACAAAATGTCAACCATGACCCACCCATTGATCATCGGATAGTCAATATCGGGTATATCCACCGTTTGTCTGGATAACTGCTACAACCCTGCCCCGCATTCTTCCAGTTAGACGTCTGATTTGTTGACGCGTTTTCTGTCGCCGATCTCGGTGTAAGTGAGCAACTGTTGCAATGTCTGTGGAGGAGGCTTCAAAGCCTGTATTCGCTTATCAAACTGGGAGAGTGTTGACGGATTCATTCTCAAAAAAGCCCTTACTGGCCTAGAGCGATGAGGTTTAGCGTTGTCATCCAGGAATAAAGGTCTTGATTCTAACGTGTGGTTGTCAAAATGAGGCAAAACTACAGGTGCAAACATGTCTTTGGTGTACTTTTCGCCAGTAAGTTTGCCATTGATTGTTATCAAATCCAGCTTGCAATCATGCGAGACACAGCCCCATACCATAACTGAGCCCACACCAAAAGGCACTATTGGAACAATGTTTCTTGGAGTGTAAGCTGCGTTACGATGTCTCCAAACACGGGTTACGTGGAGTAAAATCTACTCGCGTCTGACAAGTGTGGTCGTTGCCAGGTTTTAAGGTTCTAGTTCTGCCTTGCTCTGCACCAGGCCGACCTCTCCCTGCGATAGCGATTGTTAAGTGTACGGCTTTTTATGACTCTCCTTGACTTCAGTTCCTCAGATTTTAATCGATTTCTTACTGCCATGGTTAAAAAAATACGACCAGGTAACCACTGCCTTTTAAGACGGGTGCTTGTTGCAAACGGATTTCGTCTGACTAATCCATCCAGGCTCTTATCTTAACTTTGGCTTGAAAAGATGGTCGCCAGATTGCGGACGGTCCTTAACGTTCTGGATGGCAAGATGTTTTCTGACCAAACTGATGATAGCCAAGCTATCTACCTATCGCCTTGTAGGACATACCAGCGTTATTCATGCTGATAATTTGTCATATCTGCGCCTCTGATATCTGTCTTCTTGTCACTCTTACTATATGATTTTCCATTCAAATATTCGATACTTTAATACGGATTTGATGCACGAGGAAATTTTGAATATTGGATATAAACAAGGGAGCAAGTTGCACGTGGGAAAAAAACGCGCCTGATTTAATTGTCACACCTGAACGCTCACATCCTTTCAATAGTGTTTGGAATTGTGAACATGGTCAACATCATGAAAATTAAACCTAATTTTCAATAGGCAATCCTGAAAAATATATGAGGTACTTAACTTTTTTCCAAGTGTTTAGTTTGACTCTACAGACAAAATTTAAACTTATGATTGGGTTAGCCTTGGATGACATACGTCGCCTGTAGGAACTTTGCTTTATGAGACTGATATGTAGATCTCTTATACTAGTTCCCTTTAAAAATAATACCGATATAATATGATGTTTGTTTATGTAATTATAAACAGAGTAAAATACTTATTGTCATTTAAACATTCGATATGTATAATCTGATGTTTTGTATTTCGTGTTTGTTTTACTAGAGTTGTTAAGAAGGAATGCCGGATTAGCAATGACTATCCGTATGCTTCCCCTACTTTATTTCTTTAGCATTCTCACAAATGTAAAAATTAAAATTCTGTTATACTTAATAGTAGACTTCATACAGAAGATTATATAAAATCGTTTTTTATTTCTGCATAGTGATCAAGAAGAAAAATATAAGGAAGCGTGGTTCATTTATGCTGGCTGGCTAGAGAGAAGTATGGATAAGAATTGCACTGTTCACCATACTTATAGATATCGCAATATAAAAAAATATAGATTTAGAAGAAAAAACAGATAAGTGTAATATCACGCTTGTTACTGAGATTACACTTAAGTTTATTGGTAGTCCGATGAGTGATTTTGTTAGGAATGGTTAACCCCAATATTTAACAGAGGAACATAGTCAAAGTCAAAACTAAATTGTTGTCCCAATTTAAATATTCATTTGGAATGAAAACACAGCAGTTGTGCAAAACTTGGCCATGGTCTTGTCTGTAATCCGACTTAACGATTTCCGTCTGCCCCTTTGGTATCTTCGAATTCCTTTTAATTAGTTACCAACGATTCTGCGTAAATATAAATTATGTTGGATGGTTAGGATGGGTAGCGGAAAAGGAAAAGGTTACACCGACGGTGACGCAGACGACGCAAGTGATCCCCAAGTCTCGCCCTGCCATACAGCAAACGACAAAGCAAAGAAAACGGAAAATATAAATAAAAGAAATAATAGCTCTATCCTCACATAAGCTTTTTGCGTTGGGGTGATTACTTATCTATCAAAAGTGGTTATGTCAGACGATCTATTAAATGCAACATTAAACCCTTCTTCCAAAAAGGTTTCATTTTTGAAAATTCTAAATATCAAGTTGTGCATATTTTTCATAATTGTCCAATATTTTCAGATTGAATTTTTAGACTGGTCAGAAAAGTGCGCATATGAAATTATCAAGACATAAAATGTTATTTTCAATTACGTTACAAATAACTTGCCAAATTTCGACTTACCGTTGAAAGGGCATTTACCTTTCATAAGCGGACATATGCTCCAAACAGTTAAAACACTGCTACTTGAAAACTGTCCGAACGAATACTCCAAGATAAATATTGGCAGTGCTCCTATTAACATGAATATAAGATATGGAATTAAGAAAGCACCTGAAAGAAAAATAAATAGTTGCCTAAATACTTGTGTCTATTGGGGGAAACACCAGTAACCCCTTTTTGATCTTATACAGCCATTTCTGTCAGAACTGAGCTTAATTACCTTTATTAACTTTATTTCTGATTTTGATTATCTTCATTAATTTCAAGGAGATGTTTACATATATCAAGATTTTTGGGCCTGTGTTCAGAAAAATTCGCTTGCAGTCAATTAAAACTTATTCAGACCAGTCAAGATTATTTAAGAAAACCTGACCAACAGCGTATCAGAAAGTTCATACAGAACTGGGTCTGTTTGGTCCAGTTAAGCATTTCTTTTCAAAAATAGTATAGATCTGTTCAGACTTCAAGACCGCCGACATTTTCCCTATTATTGACAAAAATGGTACAACCTTTCAACGTTATAAATGTCGGAGATGTGGCATGACTGTCAATGAGACAAACATCCACCAAATCGCAGCCGAATCTAAACTTCTACAGGTCCTATTACGGCCCTTCCTGTAAATACGTTGTTAAACATTTTTAGCAACGTTAAAATACCTGTAAAAAGATAAGGTAAAATTTTATTTGATATAAGAAAATTTGCTTATAAAAATATATTATTAATTGGTCAATTAATATACAAATGCTGCGTATTTCGTGAAGAAATAGCAAATATCTAAACCAATTATTATATCTGTGGTTTTACCCGGCCTGAGTAGAGAACTACTACACTCGAGGCGAGCTAGCTTATCATTACATCAACGAATTAAGACCCTATCACAAATTATCGTTAACTTATGGATTGTAACAGATGTATGTGAAGAACATTTGTTCCGCGCAAGGAGAAATAAAAGATACAATAGTTCAAATAGAATCTACAAATTAGGTGTATGTTGGCAAATATTTGCCAATCATAAACAGGACAGTTTTTGTTGAATTTATACAAACAACGGTATCCTTTAACAGACCATCACCAAGTTTCAATATAATCTAACAACCAGAAACAGGAAACTTCTAAGCGAGAAATTTTGTGGGCCAGTTTCTTTCATTTCGTAATTTTGTGGTTCGGAAGATATTTTTAGTTTTATAGTCCAACTCTGCTAGATTTTTAAAACAAAAACAGGGCAAGATATTTAAAAATCCCAAATTAAAGTTAAAGTGATTGTGGCTAAAAAAGTAAGCAGAAAATAATTACTGCTCTGACTTCCACTCTATTTGAGTTTCTATTTAAAGGCCGATCTTAAACTTCGTTTCATTTTTTATGTTTCGCGTTAATTTAATTTTATTGAAATTAGAAGATATTTTTTGTTCACAAATTGTAACGAAATTCATTTTCTTTATAGATCGTAAAGATATTTTGTGAGGTTGAAAAAGCTTGTATAAAAACGACTAAAAATAATTTTTGCTGTCAAAAAATATCGGACCGTATCAAAAATAACTTTATCAGTTCATTCTCTTCTTTTTTACAAAGCGATTGTCAGATTTGAAAAGAAAATGAAAAATGCACATTTCACAAGAATTTCATACAGTCTTAATCGTGCATAAAACGTTGTTAATATTTCCTGCACAATTTTGCTGAAAACTTAGACAAATTTGAAAGTCCCAGGGCATAGTTTCTGATTTAAAAATACGACAAACCGTATGCGTTATTCAAAACTTCAACTAAAATATTTGAATCTTTGACTTCCTGTATTTTGAATTAATGTTAATAATGAGAGGTTACTCCTTAAAATGTACATATAGCATACTTAATTTTTCTATATTTATTTAACATTGGTAATTTTGTATTTTGAAACCACTGGGTCGATACCTCTGCTGGTGGAACATTGGTCCCCGAGGGTATTCATCAGCCCAGTTGTCAGACTTGTCTGTCATGAAATTTATCAAACAATGTTTTTCATAAATTTGCTGCATTTGCGAAAATTCTAAAACACTGAAAATACGGAAAAGCCTCGATAAGTTATGTCCCTTCCTCATCTGATTTGGCTTTCTATTTTAATTTGTTTTGATTTGAGTGCTTGTTTTGCTATATGTAAATGTTTAATTCCTTTGTTTCTGTTCTAATGTTACTGATTAGATGTTACTCCTTGAAATGAACATATAGTATACCTAAATTTTCCATATTTCTTTACCATTGGTTATTTTGTATTTTCAAACTGTAATATTTGGCATAAAATCCTTAAAAACCTACGTGTAGCTTTCACACCTAAAATCCCAATCATAAAACGACAATGAACCCGTCCATCATGTTTTTGGTCGACAAGTGGACACCTAATTTACATATAATTGCTGTCCTTTAGCAATAGACAAAACATTTTAAAAGAAAAAAACTGCAGAGAATCTATATGTTTAATTGAAACTTTATTCAGAGAAAATTTGATTTCATAATGCATTGTAATGTTTGAATAATCAAATTTCGGCAATTTGCTTATTAACGAGCTGCAGAACTGTAACGTTACCTTCGAAATCCAAAACATTCTTTTTCCTAACAAAAATCCCCGCAATTCCCCTAATCCAAAATTAAACGCGAAAAAATATTAGATCTACCACATACAAGTTGAGAAATTTAACAAAATAATAAAATGTAATTTGTGTGTTTTTAATTTTAAAGAAATTAAATGCATATTGTACTCTCCTATGTTTAAATCGTTTCATATGTATTTTCACTTTGTTCATAAAGTTGTCGACAAAACTTCAACATCTCAATGTCAAAGGCAATAAGTTAGAAATGCTATAGTTAATTATGTACAAAGTTTGGCCTCCAAAAGTTGATATAAGCATGAATTTTGACCCACAATCTGTCGTGGATTCTATTGTGGAAATAGTATTCTCCGATGAATAATTTTGTAAATTTTGGGTTATGTTTTTCAGGGGTTTGGTGGTTTCCTGACATTGTTGCGCATACTTTGGAGCTTTTCGGAGTTATTGATGGAGTTGTCCCAGAAGCAGCTGGTCGTTGATATACCGGAAGTATCCTGTTTCATCCATTATAGTGTGGAGCGCTTTATGGTTCAAATTTGAGCGGGAAAACAAGGTTCGGCAGATTAATATAGACAGTTTGCGAGTAGTGCAAATGCGCAATTGTATAAAGTTTACCGGAAGCGACAAAACCAAACCGGAAGAGGCCAAAGCTAAAATTGTTTTTCGTGTGAATGTGTGTTTCCGGAATAGTAAAGTTCAGTTTGATATATAATAAAGTGACACTTTTAAATGAAATTCGGCCAAAATATAAAAGAGTTTCATTTCATTTGATTTGAAGTTTTATTAAAACGTCCTAGATATTCACCCATCGACAATACAAACTGGCTACTGACGTGACGATGACGGAAGTGATGTATCGATTGTGATAGACTGTAATTTCCAAATTCTAGTCCGTCATTTATTTTGTTTTGTTGAACTTTTGTTGAGTTTTGTTCTTTTTATATTTGGGTATTCTGTACATAGTTTATTTGTGTATATGTTTCACACTTTCATTTTGTGTTTTCATTTTGCATGAAATGTAAATTTGTATTTTGTTTGTTTGTTTGTTTTTTTTTTTTTCGTTTTTTGTTTTTAAGTAAGATATTTAATTTTACTTTTGTCGTATATCAATGTTGGCAATTGGCAATCCGATAACCCTACGTCTTTACACAAACTGACAAATCAGAATGCGGCATATGATTTTAGGTCCTTTTAATTCAATGGTTTTAGATGCTTACTGTTTAAAATTTAACCATTCAGAAAACCACATTGAAAGCATTAACATGTTGTCAAACAACACCATCAAATTCTTAAACAAAACCATCCATTAAGATCTTTCCCGAATCATCGGGAAGACCTTACTGTATTTCCTCTGATTATTATGTTTATTGCAATTATTGTTTTCCTCTGATTTTAAAAAAGAATACTTTCCAGAGACCGTCCACAACGCGTCATTTTGATCTTTCTCGACATGTTTTGTATAGTAGAGGGCCTACCAAAATGTCACATTGCCAGTAGAATTTTTTTCTGGTATCAAGTTATCGCTGAAAACCTTGTTGTCATACAAAATACCTTATAAAAGTAATGAGTAAAATGCTGAGTGTCATATAACATTGATCCGTTTTATTTCGGTTTGGTAAATGTATGGGAGTTCATCCCCTTCAAACATTTATTTCACTCTCTCAACTTATCTAAGTCAAAAACAAGAAGAGATTTGCATCAAACAACTAAGGCGTAACGTGGTACATTTAAAAATATCAAGGTCAAATGTCACCTATGACCTTTACCTTTGGAAAGTTTTTCAAGGGTTGGATTATCTCAGAATGTATGTGTGTTTCGTCAATCTTCATTTAACATATTTGGTTCAAAATTATTGACCAATTATTATGGCTGAAAGGGCTAAAATAACAATTTCCCGGGACAGAAGTGAAGGAATGTGTTCTTTTCAAATATCTCAAATACGCTAAGAGATGTAAAGAAACTTTTAACTACTAGATATTAAGCAAATTAAATAAAGGATCAAAGCCAAAAATCAAGAAAAAGCAACAACAAAAGGTCTCATTGCAACTTTATGCTTTTGAATTAAACAGACACTGTTTAATATACAAAGGCATTTTAAAAACATAGTTTTATTTAGATCTTTGGCAACTCTTACAAGAATGATCGGGAAAAGACCCAATATTTGTTCACTAAAGACGACATTATCCTTAAAATACATTTTTCTTGACTTAATCAAATTATTACAAGAATTTCTTAAGGCGGCTAGATGTGTTTCCAATCTTTTCATAATAAGCAAATTTTTAAAAGACCATTCAGTTTTGTTTGCAAGGTTTGGTTATTTTAGAATTAAGATTTCAGAGGACGTATCATTTGAAAATACACCGATCTGGAACAATAATATAGATTCTATGTGTAAAGTCCGACTTTGACAATATGAAGAAACTTTAATAAAGATTATCGACAAATGATTTTCAGAAGCGATTTTTTTAATATCAGTCAATTAGGAAAAATGCAAATGTTACCCTTCAAATAATACTATGAGGAAAAAACTATGAAATTTTATTATTTGAAATCGATAAGGGTACCGGATTATAAATAAAAGATAAAATGGTAACAAACAACGGATACCTAATGACGGTATTATAGACAAGCCTTCCATTATATTTTCAAAGAAGCGGAACCAAAAATGTTGTTTTACATACCTCCTCCGTTTTTGTAGCAGAGGTAGGGAAACCTCCAGAAAATTACTCATACCAACAGCATATCTCACACTAGAAAAAAAGAAATCCAAGCTTCCCTACCAGTTCTCACGGTTTTCAGTAGGTTTATCCTTAGAACCACTGGGGTTGGTTGCAACATTTTTATTTTCCTATACATAAAAAATTCATTTATACAGAATTTTATGTAAAAAGAATCCGAAGACACAAAAGGAGCGACAAAAGACATATAAGACCAATAAACAGAATCGGTTTATACAATTTGTAAACATTTACAAACATACAAAAAATATGTGACACTGAGACAGACATCCAAAAGGATAAATTACAAATCTACAGGTCGTCAATTCAAATATTGAATGCATAATTATAATCTATCTCAGTATCTTTAAAAATGAATTTATGTAGGAGGCGAGTCAATTTATGCATCTTTAAATTAGTAAATTTGGTTGTATATTTCAATATTTATCAGATGTAGTTTGTAAATTTGACATTTTAGGTAGCTATCTCTCTGTCAATAGTCTTAGTCCGAGTTATACAAGAAAGTTCTGATACGTTTCTTGCTACACTGACTTGTGAAAATAAACAAAATATAAGACATTCTCGAACCGACAAAAAGAAAATTCGTAATGAAGCCATTATTCTTAGGTTAAAACCATTTTGCATCGAAAATCATTCACTCTTACAAACTGTAAACGCTCACAAGACTTTGTGAAATTAAAAACAATGGAATTCTGCTTTGCCGTGTTTTGGTTTTTAGACTGCTGATGAGAGTTTGTCCCTTGTATGCGCATATAGCTTATAAAATTCGCTATATTTTTCAACATGATAAACTGTATTTTGAAACCACTGTGTCGATAGATCTGCAAATAAGCCAGAGGTCCTCGAGGGTATTCACAGCAAGTATTCCGACTTATTGGACATAAAATTTATCATCAAATTGGAAATTATGAATTGTAGTAAAGGTAGAGGAAGATATCTAATTTATTTATTAATATGCAGAAATCTCGTATCTATTAATCGATAACTACACTTTTCACCAGAGATCCTTAGTTTAGTAGCTATCTGTCAACAGCAACCCCTTTTCAATGAAATTCCGACAGGAAGCGTCAGGTGTACAGTAATAATAGATTATCGTTGATCTTCTTTGCAAGATCGACTTCATATCCGTCGACACGTTAACGTGATGGATATAAAAGATCGCGTAAAGGTGACTAACGATTATCTATTTATCGCTGAGATGCCATGTAACTTCAGCAACGTAGTTTCCACTGTGACCTCAAAAGAACTCAACGATAAGTTTTTCATATCAGCGTAGGCGCCCGACAATAGAATTCCTAAGCCAGTAAGATCAAAGAAAAACACAGAAACCAGTGATTATATATTATCGCTGAGAGTTATACTCAGTATACAGCTGCAGCTTGACATTATAGTCAATAGGTGCCGAACGTTCTGGAATACTTAAATTTTCAATAAGTTTTAAAACTGAAGAAAACTTGAATGGATCAAGTCCTTAAAAGAAGATGTGGATACTCATTATGAAGGCGATGATCCTAGCTCAAGATCTAAATGACTATAAATATTCTAGAAATTTTGATTTCTAAGAAATAACCTCTAAACAATTAAACATATCTTAAAATCAAACGTGAATAATACTATTTACACAGAGAAAAAACTGCAAATTATATTCTTGGGAGAAGGCAGACCCTTGTTGATTTTAATGGTAAAAGGTCAACGTTAACAATAACAGAATCTCAACAATGACTGAAATAAAAAAAAATGTTTTTGAGTAATTCTATTAAGTGAATCTATCATAAATTTCCAAAAAAGAAATCAACCTAGATATATATATCATAAAAATACTGAAATAAAAATATCGTTATATAAATACACTTTATTTTGGACAAACCAGTTTTAAGTAATGTAATAGACAAACGCATTTTACTTTAGCTTGCTTTACGAGGAACACGTACTTGCCAATGACTTTGCAAATGGTGTTAGGCTTTTTGAATTCAACAGTGAAGCCGTTAAAAATTTGTATTCCTTCCAGACAGCTGGTAAACTTTGATCGTGGAAATGTCTAATCAGTGGTCAGAAAATGTCTCGAAAAACGCACCTGCCCAATACATTGTCTTCTTTGTATATAATGATATTTTTATACTTAAACCAATTATTATTCAATTTTATTAGAGCTTCTGCATCCAAAATGTATCCGTATCGCATCGTAACGTACTTGACGCATTTAACAAAGTAATAAATTATATACAGTTTGTCCCCTTAACGGACACATGATAGTTTTTAATTTATATTCATCCATGTTTAATGTTCAATTATTACATAAGGCAAAAAAGAAGTAATTGGTTAAATAAAAAAAATAAGATATTGCTCTACGCAAAAATTTTCTTTTGCTGTTTGACAAACAGTTAAATGAGTTAATTGTTTTAAAAATTTTAGGGGACCTATACTTTTTCTTGAAAATGCTTAGGTTATATTTTTTTCTTTTAATGAATGTTTATGGAATGAAATAAAAACATTGATTTGACGTAGCCACAGCATTATATAATTACAATTTATTTTAAAAAATAATTTGTTTCGACGCGTCGTGTAAGAAATAATATTTAAAGGAAAACTAGTAGTATATTTTGATGCCTCTCATGTAAATCTCTATGACAAAACAAAGGTATAAAAAAAACACTTAAGTTTATGCTACTTATTGTAGCCTTTCTTTTTACTTTTGTTGTTTTTTCAAATATATTTTAAGGAGATAAACCGCGTCGAACAGAGAGGGATTTTGATCAGTTCAGGAAAGATTTAATCGCTATCGAATAAACATAATATAACCCCGTCATAAATTTTATGAGCCTGCTCCATTCCTAGAACCTTAAGTCCGTTGGCTAACGTTTTTTTTATTTATGTTACTACATGTTAATTTTTTAGCTATGATAGGCTAATCATATTTTTTACTTGTTTCACATTTTATTCTTGTGGGCCATTTCACAGCTGCGTGGGGGATTTTTATTAACATGAAGTTGTCGCGAAGCAGTTATTTCTGTCCAGGGCGCTGGTGCTCGAAAAAAAAATTCTAACATTTAACAACACAGTTAATCACAGAAAATCTAGGGTCTTAAAACTTAAGATTCAGCTTCTTTTGTGCATCTATATTTATTTTCACCTTCTGCAAAGACTAAATATTTATTTCTAATAAAATGTAAAGAATTCAGACCTTAAATTTCTGGCTTAAAATAATCTTTTTGTATAAACTGCGTTTGAAGTGATTACCGGTCCATTAAGAAGTTAGATAAAATATATCAAAGACCCATAACACCAAAAACAAATAAATAAAGGATTTATTTTTCATTTACCTGTACACATATCGATTCCAAAATTATGCACAATGAAACAACCGCCGAGGGTGCGCTCGACTCGCGTTTAACAAGGTGGAGATGCAAATGCTTATTTCTGACATTATACCGATACGGATACGTCGATACGGATGCGATCGGGTTACGTGTTGGATACAAAATTTCTTATTAAAGGCCTTAGGTCAACCTGTTGATGTTTAGAATAACTCGCTGCTGGTAAGCTGTCTCATATACCTTTCTTTTTGATTTTGCGGATAATAGCTTTTTTAAAGGTTTTCCAGTGTTTGAGCTATGTTCAGACACCGTCCCGAATGGGAGATAACTCTTACAAAAACATCTAAATAACGAATCCCAGGTTACTAAAAGCGGGAAAACGGATGATATTTTCAAGAAATAATTCATGGTTTTCAAATTATTGACAAATTAATTGTGAACATACCACAACATCGTTCTTTTTTAAGCTATCTTCATAAAATTATTGACGATAATTATTAGTCAAATAAAATTGTAAAGAGACCACTAAACCATTTCTTATGCTAAAGCTGTCCTCATGAAATTGTTTATGATAAGCAATAGCCATTAGACAAAATATATCTTAAACACATCAACAAAAAATTCTTATCGCAAACACTATTCTTGTAAAACGCAGTTATTTTGAAAGTTTTACAACGTTGTCAAATTTATTTTAATTGACAAATCTCCCTTTTAAAAAACATTGATTAGCAAGAATAAACAGTTTTACCTGATGGTCGTCCATTCTCAAAAAGACAGTAATTATGCTTTTCACATTAAGTACCACGTACACCCACACTACAGCCCCACTTCTATTTGATTTGACAATATATCAGTAGTATGAGATACATTCCTGGGCTAAAATCTGTTCAAATAAATACATGAATAAATTAAAAAAAAAAAAAAAATTCAAAAGACACATTTCGTTTTATGGCTTCTTATTTAAATTATTTATTTTTATTGACTTTTTTTTACCAAAGTTATTCAAGATAAGTTCTTCTACAGCAACAAATCGATTCGTTTAACACTATAAGACTTCATACTGTCATATTGTTACCAAAACAATTGGTTCCTTCAGATGATTCAAATAAATTTTGGTCGGAAGGTTTTTTGAAGATGGGTTCAAATACTGAATATATATTTCTATTTTCTCAACAAGTTCCTTCATCCATAAAAATACGAAATATTCTCAAAGTATTTTAGCATTATAACCTACTTGGTCAGCTTTGTTCCTTTGTTTATTTTCGTTTTCGCCTTGTGCATAATCTTGTGTGGGGCTAAGAATTACTCTGATTCTATCAATATATTATGTGATATATAATTTTTAAACTGTTATCTCATGTAAATCATAGAGAGCTTTTTTGTTTGGTATATTTAATCATAGATATAACTTTATTTTAAATTTGTATAATATAATAATTATAATATTACTTTTATTTTCAGAAGATGATTTTTCTACATTTGTTAATTCTGACTCGATACTACTTTTTGTTAACCGTGAATTAGCTGTAAAAGTGTCTAAATTATACCTTCCTTTGACGTTGACGCATTGAATATAACGTTAATGAGGTATACATTACAACAGAATACAGAAAAGCTGCCCAACGCGGATTTTGATTTTGCAATATTTATTTTGTACTTCAGTCAATTTTAAAAAAAATTCCTACCGTTGAATTTTCAATGGGATGGACAATCAAATATTATAAGTACAAATTTGATACAAAAACAATCTTTTTGCTTATTTTATCAAAGGACACTAGACTTTTTTCCTTTGGTAAATATTATTGATTTTGCGAAAAATAGCTTTTTTAAAGGTTTTCCCATGTTAAAGCTTTGTTGAGACAGCGTCCTGAATCGGATATAACATGTTACAAAAACATAGAAATAACGGATGCATCCCCGGTTACGAAAAGCGGGAATTGGGATAATATTTTCAAGAAATTGTTCATGGTTTTTACATTTTTTGAAAAATTAATTGTGAACATACCACAACATTGTTCTTTTTAAGCTCTTCTCAAGAAATCATTTATGATAATTATGAGACAAATTAAATTGTAAAGAGACCACCAAACCATGTCTTATGCTAAAGCTGTCCTCATGAAATTGTTTATGATAATCAATAGTCAATATATTCCTAACCAAATCACCAAACAATTCTTATCGCAAAACCTATTCTCGAAAACTTATTAACATTAATTAGATTTTAGTTGAATTATAAATTACATTCAAATCCCGCAGTTATTGTCAAAATTATTCAAATTGACAAATATCCCTTGAAAAACCTTGATCAGCAAGAATAAACAGGTTTACATAATGGTCGTCCATTCTCATCATGTCAGTAATCAAGCTTTTCACATTAAGTACAACGGATGCCCACACAATAGTCCCACTTCTATTCGATATCAGTAGTACGAGATAACTTCTGAGACACAATCTGTACAAATTATATATAAATATACAAATAAATAAATACATTTTGGGAAAATTAGTAAGAGCGTATTTATAAAGAAAGTGTCACAAATTATTAATAGTAAATAAAGAGCTTGATATGGTAGGTAACAATCGATTGTTTCGATTTTTATGATTTTCGTACTATTAAAAGCTCATTTGAATAAAAAAAACCTGTCTCAGATATTGAAATTCTCTCAACTTTTCAATGATGTCATTGCTTTTTATAAACGCCTTTAAGCAGGCAAATGATCAAACGATATTCCGAAAGATTTGTTGGTATCTTGGTTCTGTCGTTGGTATAACTTGGTATCGATTTTATTCATTGGATGAAAAATCAAGAGAAAACAAAATGACATGTTGGTTCTGCCGTTGGTACACATCTGGGATATTGTTGACACAAGTTGATGTTATTATGGAAAGAGTAAAATGCCTCCCGAATGCAAAGTAGGTTCAGTTGGCATCTAAACGAAGGAGACTCACATATACACATGTAACATCGGACACACAAATTTAGATGTAATAATAAATTACAATTAAAAGGTTAGACATTACGGTCTAAGATATCTCCTTCTTGTTTAGATGGAATTATGTGAAAATTATTACACCACTTTATGGATTAGTTATGTATAAAGCAACACATTTTCATCGGGATTTAGTTATTTATTGAAAACATAAGGCGACTAATATCATACATATTCTGGACGACAACTTATATACAAATAAAAAGTAGGATGAGCGTAAGGCAGAGGAATTTAATCTTTAAGTGCCAAATTTGGATTGTGTTTTAAGCTGCAGATTTATTGCGGATGTAGAGAATCCGGATTACCAGGTGGATAAAATACACTTCTACATCTTATCCGGTCATCGTGAATTCTCTGTTTTGGATAGGTACTGGAAATTACACCCCAGGGAATTATAACCAACCGGCAAGAATGTTTGCGGGGCAAAGCAGTCACTATTTCAGTTTCAGTAGGAGCGGGAAATTTCACAGACCCTCCGATGAGTTGTTGCTAAGGGATCTATAAGGCACGAACCATTTGATTCTATATGGTGGGACATGCTTTTTTTTTTAAATATAATTTTCTGACCCTGATTTTTGTAAAAAATATTTGGCCGTCATCTGGAGAGAAAAAAATATTCTGGATCACTCTCTGGCCATTGGACATGTTGGAAAAAAATAATTTTACAAAGAAATCGTGCCCGCGAAGCCAACGAAAAAAAAATCTGGGATGCATACAAATTCTGCAACCCCCCCCCTGGAAAATCAATGGTCCGTGCCTAACATATATATATATGCTGAAAGCGGGACATTCCTCCTACATGAAGCGTGGCGGTATAACGTTCTTGTCCATAATGAAGAGGTTCTAGGCATCACAGAGAAACCGAGTTACCTGATAATCTCGGGTTGGTCCGCAAAAACTAACGGAAACGTTGTACGGAAAATATAGGTTCTACCTGCAGGAGGTGAAACCAAACGGCCTATTGTTATACCCGGGCGTCGGTATATTTTTGTGTCAGTTTTTTTTTTTGCAGGATACACTCGAAAGGATTGAAAAGACAAGTGTCCTTCTTTAGACTCATACCCGGGACAGAGGGTTCATAGGGGAATTTTACATGTACACACACTGTTTACTGCTTGTTCATTCAGACAAATATTAATTTTAAATATTTTTTAGAAAAAAACCGTTTCAATGATATGTTATTCAGATGACCACTCAAATAATTTATTTTGTATTCGCTTTCTTTTATTTCCATAGGAAATTTTAAAATAATGATACCAATGAAAAATACAGGTTGTGATTGATTTTGGGTGATCTAGCTCATACCGTTTTTTAAGGAGGATCCAAAAGGAGATTTTTCAATTTTCAAGTGTAAGTTTTTTATTTTTGTCCAAATTTGTGGGTTTTTTCTTTGTATTCCACATGAAAAAAATCAACATTTTAGGCTGCAATCGACATGACCCATCTCTTACTGTGGAGATAAAGGGGGTCCAAAAATGGGGACGCCATAATTTTTGAAACTTTTTTTATTTTTCATACGATTTTGATGGTTTTTTGCAAAATATTCCTTATGAAAAATGCAACAAATGTTACTTCAAGCATATTTTTTGTAAAATTTTTCTTTTTTTGTTTAAATGGGGTCATAGGTTTTTAAAAATGCAACTTTGCAGGAGATGAGAAATTTTTATGTTTCATCCAATTTTCATGGGTTTTTTGCATTTGATTCTTCTCAATGAGGGCTTTCTTTATTAGTATGTTAAATGCCGCTCTGTAAAGGGTCCGTTGAAATGCAAAAATGCTCCATTTTTTTAGAAATTGGGTTACTGGTTCATTATATTGTGGGGAGCTCAAAATCAAAAGGAAGGAATTCGAAGATACCAAAGGGGCAGACAGAAATCGTTAAGTCGGAAGACAGACAAGACCATGGCCAACAAAAT
>JAULBM010144003.1:0-18284 GCA_032357055.1 Geukensia granosissima | reverse complement strand
TCAATGTCCTAAAATATTAAAAGGATTGGTAAACTAGAACAAAAGTTATCATGCGGAAACCAACCTGTCTACAGACAGGAACGCCGACGACGACGACGACAGCGCCATATCATAATACGACCGCAATTTTTTTGCGGTCGTATAAAAAACAATGTATTTATATCCATATACATGGAATATTAGCTACTACACCTTTTAGAGCCTGAAAAATAATGTATAAATCAATAATTATCTATTATAATGTTATGGTCAAGGAGCATATCTGGATGAGTAACTTTTATCACCAAAGCATCAATATTTTAGAATTGGCTGGGCACTTAGGTGACTTTATTGCCAAAACATCTGCTGGTATTTCAAAAAATAACTTAACCACCTCACTGGTCTTGTGGTAGCAAGCTCACCTAAAGTGCGAGAGGTCATAGGCCCAATTGTCTGCTGGGTCAAACAAAAGACATTTGCTACTTTTCAGCTAAGCACATGGCATTAACAGTTGTCTAATTATTTAACTGTTTAATTGTTCAAGACCATAGAGAAAATGTGTGTTTATAACGGTTTTACTTACATCAACAGATTCATCCTTTAACAGCAGTATCAGATCTGGTTGTACAACATTAACATGCTGACCAAGTACTTTACACACCTGAAATATAATGTCTTCATTAGTTACAGTTCACTTAATATAATACTAATCTGAAAAATATCACTTTTCTATGTATGAAAAATGGTCTGATTCTTGTGCATCACCCCTACATTGCAAGTAAAAAATCCTTTAAAAAGCAAATTATCCAAAAAAGAAAGAACAAAACACTAAAAGGATTCAGTATCATCTTTTGCAGTAAAGCCATTAAATAAATTTCCAACTTTATTTCAAATTAGGTCTATATGTGTTCCGTTTTTGACCACATATATAAAAGCTGTTTCATTTTTTATGACATTTTGAGCTGTATTAATTTTTTTGACAACATTATAATATCATACCTCATGAAAGCCACCAGATACTGTTTTTCTAACCTGGTTATTAGGATCTTTACACAGACTAGAGAAGGTACTTAACAATTCAGTCTTAAAATGCTTTGCACCAATAAATAAAACCATTGCCTGTCAAATATAAAATAAATATGTAAGCAGTTCACAATATACTTAAAAGTCTAACATAAATCTTACGATTATATACTTCAAACTTTAACTTAAATAGTTTCAGTCTAACTTGTACAACAGAATATCCAAAATACACTGACAATCATGGCACATGACCAAAACTATAAATTTATTTTTTTCATTCAGTTTTCATGTCTCTCCAACCGTTTTTACTAAAGTGTTTACCAAAACATGTGCAATGGCTATCAACACACTTGCAGTTTTAAGGAATTTGACTGATGATGATGTTATTTACAGCTGCGAAATTAAATTATTTCAACTTATAACAGGAAAATCAGTTCACTAATTAATTAAAACAAAACCAAAATCTTACATTGTTAAGGCAATGATATTCATTTTTTCTACTATCTCGAAAAAAGAATTGAAATTTGAATGTTTAACTGCCATGATTGTAGAAAATACAATTATCAATGGCTACCATGGAAAGATACTCTATTCGAATTCCTTGGTCATGCATTTTGTCAAAAAAAATTGATGTTTTCAACTGAAATGGACACCTTAGCCCCAGGCCACAGCTTCACAAAGCACTCATGAGACATCTGTACAAATAAATCCTGAACAACTTGACTGCTTTGAGAAACAATCACCAGGATGTGTAGTGAAATGCATCACAAGCTCACCATTGTCTTAAAATGACTTAATAAACAAACGAAAAAGGTGTTGAAGAAGTAAGTATAAATGGGAGATTATTACAGAGATCTTATTGTTAAAATAATAACAAGAATGGCAAACTTAAAATATAAATTGTTCTCATGTCCTTTTGTTTTAAATATAGCAGAAGTTACATTTTAGTGTAAAACTGCCTTTGATTTTAATATTTTTCCAAGAAAAGTAAAATTCTTATATGATATGATTATATATATTAATCTGCTTCACTAACTGAATACCCTCCCTCTTCCCCAAAAATTATCAATGGTTGGAAAAGCTATAGTACACCAAACAAACAACAAAAGTAAACCTGTATCACAAGTTTCACAGTGAAATATATCATATTATATATATTGTTGGGTGTTTTTTTTTGCTGCAGCTGAATCTGTAGTTAAAAATTAATTTTAACTTGAAATAAAAAAATTTCCCCTTAAGGTGTCATGGTAATTTTTCAACTTAGTAAATCTGCTTCATTTTGTTGGTGCAATCACCCAATGGTCTCGAGTAACAAGACATTATAAAATTTTATTTTGGGGGGTTTTATGAAAGATAAAAGATACAACTTTAAGAATTAAGTTGAATTATATTCTATCTATAACACTGAAGTGGGATATTTATCTATAAATAAAGTTGAATTATATTCTATCTGTAACACTGAAGTGGGATATTTATCTATAAATAAAGTTGAATTATATTCTATCTATAACACTGAAGTGGGATATTTATCTATAAAAACTTGGGAAATTTTTTTGTGCTGGGGAAAACTAAAATTTTAACTGCAGGATGAGTTGCTACAAAAAAATTAGAATTCTAATTATATATGACATTGCATACTTCATAGCTTAACTTTCGATATATTTTGACTTAATTTGTGGCAATTTTGTTTGGTGTACAGCAATTCCCCCCCCTTTTTTTAACAATATCCTAATATCCTAATACTTGTAAAATATTCTTACAGGAAAATTATATGCACAATTTTTCCTACACTCCAGAAATTTGTCGTCTTCAGTAAAGTCAGGATTTTCTGTAATCTGAAATAATAATTAAACTTAATAAATGATTTGTAATAACTACATGTACCAAAAAGATAGAAACTCTTTAACTATGATGGTTAAATTTAAGCCAAGTAACAGTAAAAAAAAAAAGAGATTGACAATTTAGTATAAGCTACATAATCTTAAAAAATGGAAAAATTTGTCAACTATACTTATGTTAACAAAATAATTTGACATTTCTACATGAAAATGGTCATTTAGTAATAAATAAACAATCAAATAATTTTTATTGGAGGTATTTCATTGATTAATTAAAAAATGACATTCCTTATTCAACTTGATATTAGTTTAACATATTTTGCTGTAGATAATTGGCATTTATACATACTAGGCGGGGCCTTTTCAGCCCACAAACACAAGGAAAAGTCAAGTTGGCAAGTATAACATGCATAGACTTTTGTTAATAATGTACAAATCATGATCAGACAAGTTTTCTTAACTGTTTGCTAATTATATTGTTTGTTTGGCTGATCAGGCCTTCAATTCTTGGGGGGTTGAAAGTTATTAACGTACTACAAAGCAAATTAATGCTCTCAGTCAGACAATTCAATTCTTCAATTCTTTGTATCTAACAGTTTGAAGTATCTTTTCATTGACAGATAAGCTTAAATTACAAAGAATTTTATGAAAAAATGACAAATTTATGACCTGGAAGTGATAGTGTGGTAAAAAATATCCTGTTCAGTACAAAACAGCAAACCCATGTTGAATTTATGTGTGTTTTTTAACTTTCAAGCAAAGAGAACTTTTTAAAAATATTTTTACAGTGATTTTAGAAAAATAAACAATAATCAGCTACCTTTTTACAACCAAGAGTTACTTACTACTGTTGAAACATTTTATAATTGTCACCTTAAGATCACATAATGTTTTGTTATTAAATAGTGGCTAATGCAAACGTAGTTATCTCGTGTCAATATAGGAAAAAAATACCATTTTCTGATGAAACAACACTGGATCCAAGTTTTGGTGAAAAGTTGAAATGCATTTCAGGTATTGCATAAAAGCTTTCTTTTCTTTTAACATCATCAAAGACTGAGATGTATAGGCAATCTGACAACTTGGGGAATATCAACAAACTTTGTGTAGCGATATATTATACCCACTTCTAACCCCCTGAAATAATTCTAGGGAAAAAAAAAGTACATAATTTACTGCTAAATATGGTATGCAACTTACTGTAGGACTAATGTCCTTATCTATGTCTTTGTTTGCTTTTAGCTTCTCAGCAGTTAAACCAACTTTACATAACTTCTTAAAGTAGTCCACAAACCATTGTTTTTGTTCATCTGTTAAGTATGCTGCAACATTAAAAATAAACAAACAAGCTGAAAATAACATTTGAACAAACAAATCTTTCAGAAAATTTGCTTTATGCAACTCTATAACATTTTGAAAAAATGAACTTAGTTACTGAAATCTATCAAATTCAATACTGATGAAAATTATTGAACTTGTTAGGCATTGAATTATAATTTAGATGTTTTCATGTAACTTGAATATCATTTGTATTTAGTTTCAGCAGCACATCTTAAATCTTTCCAACAGTTCATGTACAATGGTCCAATTACTTCAAATTATATATTTTTTTAAATTCATGTTATTTTTCTAGTTCTCACTGTTATGTGATGTGGGAAAGGGTATTTTCTTTGTAAAAGTTCTCAATGTTATGTGAAGTGGGAAATGCTATTTTTTGCATTATTACTCAATGTAATGTGAGGTGGGAATGGATATTTTCTTTGTATTATTTCTCAATGAAATGTGAGGTGGAAAGGATATAATCTTTGTAATAGTTCTTACAGTTATGTGAGGTGGGAAAGGCTATTTCTTAACCTGCCTTTATCAACATTGATACCCCTAGTGACCGGTGATGGCAAAAAGGGACAAATTTAGTCTTGATTGGAAAAACTTATCTTACTTTGATTTTTGTCTGGTTATCCGTTAAGAATATATGTTACCTACAAGTTTGATTGTCAGTGTAATAATACTGGAATGTAGGAAACAGCTTAAAAATAACCTTATGCATACTGGCTCAGCAACCATCAATCCACCCATATTTGTCATACATTATTGTCTAGTGGTGCTGTGAAGGTCTTGGAATGATAACTGCCAACATGGCAAGAGGTACTGGTTAATCTGTATTTAGTAACTGTCATTAGGAAGATATAAATTTTCAATCAGAACTTACCTAACAAACCATGGCTGACTTTACCAATCTGTTTAGAAACTTCTGGTAGTGTGGAATCTTCTGCCTGCATGGCTTGTTGACAAAACTTACACACCAATGGAATAATAGTTGTTGTACATGTTTCTGGAATAATACACAACAGGTAAATATAGTTTTTCGTTAATACTGTTCACTCAGCTGTTCTAGATGTTCTTAATTTGAAGGATTTTTGTGTTTGCAAATCTAATATTCATGCAAATCATGTAAGTGTCAGCATGCAAACCATATTATACCCCTCTCATTACCTTTATAAAAAAACTAGAGTTTACCACTCTGTATTATGATCAAGAAAAAATTGACCAGCAAATAAACTGAATAATGAAAATCCAGAATGTAAAATCCTACTGTTTAGCTTTGGGTGTATTTCGACCAACACCACCATGAATCCAAACTGCAACATTTAATGTCTTTTTTACCATCATTCATATAATAATATTTAAACATTTTGGGAAACTATTCAGAAAATTACCACAGCATCTCTTGTTTCTTTGGTTTTATGTTTTGTAAAGGAAGATATTGTGTGTTCTTATTTGTTTGTTGTCATAATGTTAAATGTATTGATTTTGTGGTTTCGTTGATTGATTGTTGGCTGTTTAATGTCCAGTGACATTTGTGGTTAGGATGAGTTTGAAATCTTAACATTATCACTAATAATGGTACAAAATATTTTGTAACTTACCAGAATCCAGTAGTGTTAGTACATTAACAACAGTCTCTAAACCATGAACTCTAACAGAACTTTCTTCATCTTTAGTCAGTTCAACTAACTCTGGCAATATTGCACTTTTAGTGGCTTCAAGCCTGTGAAAAAAATGAAATTACATTTCACATACATACACACATTTTCTAACATCTAACAATTCATCAAGGAATAAGTATACAATTGGCTGCACCTGAATTATACATAAATTCAAACATAGAATATGGGATTTATACATAACATATGAAGAAATATACCATGACATAATTTCTACATGTTTCTAATCAAGTTTTATTATATTCAATATGTGTATAATACAATCAATCCTTTAAAAAAGTCTAGGCTTTTTTGCCTCTATTGAAAATCACAATATTCTGGTGGATTTTTATAAGGTTTTTTTTGTCAAAATTAGTATTGTCCACATTTATGTTTAGTTAAAATACTGACACATACAAAACAATGAACAAAGTTTGACATGGGCTCATTACTTTTGAGGCCAAAAACAAGGCGTAATGAGACAATTTTACACAAATTTCTTAGAATTCATAATTTCTGGCTTAGTTCGAGCTGCTAAACTAGCCTCATTGGAATATGTTTTGGCAAAACACCAACTAATTCAAGTGCTTTTGACATAATACAATGTAAATAAAATATAAAAATCTTGGATAAGGTAATATTTTTTTTTTTTAATCAAAAACAAACCTTATCAAACCTACTCCATTTTGAGCAAACTTTAATTTTTCTATTTGTTGTACTGTTTATATATTTATCTGATTGGTTTTATTTCTTCCCTGTAAATATGGTTATCATTCTACCATTTTCATGTAGTCTAATGCATGCTCAATAACTTATATCCTTAAGCAGACCTTTGAGAGCAATATTCAAAATGTTTGTTTAATTTAGATATTCTGGTATTGATAACCAGGATCATTTCTACCATGTTCAAACAATGTGATAGACTTTTTTAAACAATAAGTATGTGTTACTATACTTTCATCCTGACCAAGCTGAAGAAGTAATTTATTGCCTTCATATTATATAATTCATTTCTGATTACGCAAATTACTGATAAGTTAAGACTCTGTCAAGTCTATAAAACATTCCAAACTCTTACCTATCATTTTATCAATAGAATAAAGCCAATTACATATAAACCCACAGAACTCCTAATCTCCCTCTTGACACTGGAACTACAAAACTGGCAGGATACTTTCCCAAAACACCTGGCTTCAGAATGTAGCTGATTACACATACACCCACAGACCTCAAAATCTACATCTTGACACAGGGACTGCACAACTGGCAGGGTATTTACCCTTAACGCCTTTGCTACAGAATGAAGCCGATCACAATAAAATCATTGGACCACATAATCTACATCTTTACACAGGGACTGCACAACTGGCAAGATATTTACTATAAAGCCCTGGCTACAGAATGTAGCTGATTACACATACACCCACAGAACCATAATCTACATCTTGACACAGGGACTGCACAACTGGCTGGGTATTTACCCTTAACGCCTTGCTACGGAATGTATCCGATTACAAGTACATCCTCTGACCACATAATCTACATCTTGACACAGGGACTGCACAACTGGCAGGATACTTACCCTAAACCCCTGGCTACAGAATGTAGCTGATTACACATACGCCCACGGACCTCATAATCTACATCTTGACACAGGGACTGCACAACTGGCAGGATTTCTTTTTTAATTCTGAAAGACAAAAATTAAACAACATTACTGTAGTCATTGAATAAACTGCAGGATATTTTTTCTGTAGAAAATACCTCTTTATCGAACAAAAGCACTGTAATAACAAGTGGTTTTGAATTATATGTTCTAAGATGAACCAGGAAAAAAATCAGGGTTTTTAACAGCTGATGAAACTGAAGCTAAAATAATCTTAATTTCATCATATACATGTTTATAAACTTTCAGTAAAATTTCAGTTTCAGATAACAGACTCATTGCAACTGATGCAGTTTTTGACCTATAAGGAAGCTCGTTATGTATTTGTTTGCTTTCTTTCATATTAATCTCTTAAAGAAGAATTATAATCTGAATAATCTAAAGTAATTTGATGACAGACAATGCCAATTTGAAAAAAAGAATGTTATCTTTTAACATTTTAAAAAGGTTTTATGTTAGTTTTGATCATATCAAAAGAATTAAAGAAAATATCTAAACTGAATAAATGTGACTGAAGTTGTCTAATTGTCCATTATTAGTGTCAACTTAAACAACAGATAAGAGCTATCCAAAAAAAAAACAAAACAAAACACAATGCTTTCAGAAAGACCATTCATCATAGAGGTTGAGGTAACCTGTTCCTTGGGTATTCATATAGACACAAAGATTAAAATGAACCACTGGGCACCTATCACTCCTCATTATTCTGGATTATACCATTTTCCCATAAAAAATTTTCATCAATATCTACTATCTACAAACAATTGACAATGGCTTAATACTGATTACAACCACAGAATGTAAGTTACATCTCTTCAGTTATTTCATAGACAGCATGACATTTAAACAATCTGAAAGGGCTGGATAAGTCCCGGTTTTCATCAAAGGTTTAAAACAAAACAGTTAAATCTAAAATGAAAACTTAATTAATAAATAGGCTATAAACAGGATAGATATTAACAATTAAAACAACTTTCCAAAGACTTTTGACAAAATTTATTTCAGATGAAATAAATATTTCAAATCATTTTATTAAAATATTTACATAAGGGTCAAATATGACATTCAATATTATTCCACACCCTTATTATGACAGTAATGTACTTACACAAAAGGTTCAAACTTGGTACAAATCTTCCCTAATATTTTACAACAAGCCATTCTGGCAGCCACTGACTGTGAAAGTTGACCTTTAGCTATTGCAACATGTAAAATCTGAAAAAGAAAAACAGAAAAACATATACTTCATGTTCTTATTGCATACTCCAACAATGTTGACTAAAAAAGAGCTTTATGCCTGTATATTAAGAAGGTGATACAGACAAGCTATATTGTCAATATTTTCACACTGTTTCAATCGACATTATTTTTGTCAATTTATAAAGCTATTTTTCAAACTTATTTCAAACCAACTTTTATTACAAACTTATACATTGAAATTCAGAAAAATGACAGTATAAGTTTGTCAGCATCTCATGAGGAACATCCACACCATGTTTGGTTCTAATCCATTCTGTGGTTCTTATGAAGATGCTTAAAAATGTGAAATATTTACAGAAGCAGAGATTGTGAAAATAGTCAGACTTGCAGGACATTTAGAGCATTTTTTCAAGGGTCTGACAGATGCCTTACCGTGTCAGACCAGTACAAATTTCTGCAAATTAGAAGCCCTTCAAAAATTTTCAAATTTATTAAACCAAAATTTGTATGACTAAGATTTAGAAAAAAATCTTTATTTCATTCATAAAAGTTTGGTCAGAGTCAGACAGACAGTTCAGATCTCATAGGAACCATGTCCTGCTAACTGTCAAAACATTTCCCAATCTCTGCAGATCAAAGCAAACCTCTATGATGGTGACAGATACCAAGTGATTGTGAATTTTCACATGACCATTTAAATTAGGTGAGGTAATAACAATAAAGAGCAAATGATTTCACCATTGTTGATAAGGAAAATCATTTGAATATATGTGGCATGAAAGTTATATCCACATTTAAGATTAGGGCTTTAAGATATGCACAATCTCTTCTTTTCTATGAATATATCCAAACCTTCATGTGATATACATGTGATATATCTGCAGACGATATATTTATCTTTTTTGTTAATATGTGTCACATGTATTTATGTATATATACATGTTGTAACTAGGCCCCTTGTGGGCCCATCTTTATGGCAATAAATTATCTTCTTCTTCTTCTATATGGAAAACAAGTCTGGTCTAGTGCAAGGCATTTAAATTTAATTTACATCTTTCCTTATAAAAGTTAGCAGAAAATGGTGTATTGGAGAAATTCTACATTTAAAGATGATTATAAAGACAAATTTGGTTTGTAGCACTTTTAATGTGTTATTGATTTAAATCTAAAGGCTGAAGCACTTCAGACAGAAACTAGACACCAACTAGGATGCAGTTTGTTATTTAATTAAGTAATTTATTCTCTAAACTGTCAATTTGGCTGTCTTTATTATCATTGCTGCACATTGCTACAAAATTAGCCAATATGGAAGCTATAAAAGCTTTGTCTGCCTCCTGTATAATAAATAATAAATCATTTTCTTCAATTAAACACATGGAGAAAGTGCTAAACACTTAAGGATTCAAAGTGTTTGTTTCCTAAGTATACAAAAGATTTTTCACATATGACCTACTTAAAACAACATTTTTTCATGATCACATGTTAATTCAAACACAAAAAGATGGTCTGACAATTACAGTGTAATTATTAGTTGGCGCCACTAACTTTGATTTTTATTTCTAGATCCAGATTGGTTGATGCTTTCTTTTGTACTTGGTTTTTGTGAATTAATCAGTAAAACAATGATTTTCCCACAGTATAAAAATTAATTAGAAGTTACTTGGTACGTCACTGGGTTCTTATATAAATTATTAACTAACCTCTTTCTTTATAACATCTTTAGGCAATAATTCTATGACATCTAGTAAAGTTTCTAGCCATGCACTTGATACATCTGAAAATGTACATCAGAGTATGTGTACAGTTGTAAAAAATTTTTTTTTCAAATATTCAATACATGTTTGTATTGCGGGTTAATTCATCAGGACATAATCACTTATTTTCAACCTTTAACTTAATCAAATATTTAAAAACAGTGAGAAAATGTGTCCATGGGACATGGATGCCCCCTCTTGTTAACAGGAAGTAGACATATGAAGAACCTGAAAAGGTGAGACATGTAAAAACCCACCTTTACACTTAAGACCAAATATCAAATCAATTGGACATACACAAGCTGAGAAATCTTTGATGGAAACTGCAGATATACAAAGGTATATATGATGGTAAAACTTAATACAACTGTCACCTAAAGGCGGGGGCATAAATATTTACATTTTTTATTCTGTTTTTAAATGATTGCAGTATGAAGATTATTATATATGCCTATTCCAAAGACCCTAATGTTGAATGTTATGAGTCCACAGTCATAAACTTTGACAGTAGTATGAATATCATGGTTATCATTGCATTTTCTTGGATTACAACCAGTCACTGACAAAATATTCAATGTTCAGCTAGAAAGGTAACCAGCAGGTTTTCTTTAATAAGCCAAAAAAGAGACTCCCCTGCTGAAAGCTAATGTCAAATTAAGTCCCTCTAATGTCAAATTAGCACCTAGGACATAAAAGATATTTGAAGAGATACCTGGTGGGGTCAAATTTTGAACTACCGGGTATCTCTGACTATGACTACCATCTTGAATTTTCATTGTCATGAAAACTTACTTTCTCCAAGACAATACAAGGGTCAGGTCCATTGTTTAATAAATTTGTCTGTGGCAGTGACAGCCAATTTGTATTTTTGACAAGCATGAACAACTTAGAACCATCAAAGGATCAATCATGCAACAAATCATTTCAATTCTATTTGGTAGTTACAGATAAAAAGAAAATAATATCAATACAACATACATGTATTGTGATAAACACAAATAACTGAAACAAGTCACAGTCCAAGGATTGGAACTTTATTAGGGGCCAAAAATGTTATTTGAATATTGTTGACTGGTATTGAAGTGTTATGTTTGTGTGAAGGAAAAACGGAAGGATTTGACAATGACATTGACCTACATTTTTCTGATTACAATTATACAATAATATGACATATTACACTTCAAAACAAATATAAATTGTTGACAATAAAATCCCAAATGATTGTCATAATATGCTTTTACAAAATTTATAACCATATAAAAATCAATAAATATGGCAATATGGCTTAATTAATATACACATTCAGGATAGCTACACATCATTCCCACTCAGTTGCAAAAAAACTTCTAGTATTTTACTCATTAACATTGTACTTTTACTTGACTTTACAAAGTAAGTGGAACATGGCTAGTAAAAAAATCTTAGTGTTCTGACAAAATAAAATAACATGGTTTCTTAATTCCTGCATTTCACATTTTATACATTTCTGACACCCTTGTTTTGCAAAATATTTCTGTGGTTTTGCCAGATTTGATAGGTCACTTATCAAACTGCACTAAAGCAGATTTCCAGTTTCCTAAACCCAATCCCTGTTGCTATGAAATAAATCTTCTTCATGTCAAGCAGCTGATATATTATCATGACAAAGTTTACCATTTAGCTGTAGAAATACTTGGGAATAATACCCTAACACTGCACTTGCAAATATGTACCTGGATCTTTGCCATCCACACTGTTGAGTATTGTTTGTAGAAAGGTTTGGGTATAGTTCTGTATGGGAACCAAGTTTTTCTGTAATATCTGCAGGAAGGCAGCCGAGGCTGCATACTGCATTTCACACTGTGCCACATGGAGCACCTCCTGAAAAACAAATTGAAAATATACTCCATGTCACACTCTGTGCCATACAGACCAACCATGAACATGAGTAACAAGACATTCTATCACATGCAGCACCAATACCAGACATAATATTACACTCAGTTATTAGTATACTCACAATCAAAACATTTTTTCACTTGGACATACAATGTCCAAGTGAAAAAATGGCTGTCAAAATTTTAATTTTGATTTGAAAAGAAAATAAAATAGATAGGGCAATACAAGACTAGAAACTGAAGATCAATGAGTAAATTTGGTTGAATTCTGTTGAGTTGTTAAGAAGAAGGAGCAGATTAGGGAAGTGTAACACAGATTATGCAGACAGAACTGATGCCTAGGAGTTTTCCAGCCCTTTCTGGTGATTTTCAAGGTCCACTTTGTCCCCTTTTGTTTGTTTTTCTGTTAAACATAAAACATAACATGCTTAAAAGATAATGTTACTTAAAATGCTCAACACATTACATACAGGAGACATAGCCAGATTCAATGCCAAATTGCCTTAAGAAAATTAAATTATGATCTCTGCATGGTCAGACTTACCAACCAAAGTTAATCTAACAAAATAATGACCAATGAGAAAAAATCAAATCCAGTAAAATGCAGGTTTTTCATGACTTTTCTGAATTTCAAGAACAATTAACAAGGCCTGGAAAATCCAATATCAAATTTCACGTCTCTTCCAAATTTCCAGGTCCTATGGGAACCCAATTTCACCGATTTATAGTACCATGAATGATAATTGTTACGATTATATTCTACAAACATTAGTACTGTCATGGTAGTAAGCTAGATACAAGATGCCATACTGTTTCACCAGCATTTATGATGAAGCAGCTCCTAGAAATAAGTAACAAGACAGGGAGCATCTTAAACATTAACTTTTATAAATCTTATCTGGCATTAATTTGCCAAAAACCAGCCCTCTCATTAACCTCTTACTACTGTGGTAACTAAAAAATTCTTAATGCCATACATCTGACTTTATAATCTGATCATACTTTGGTATAAATCACAAAGTAAATCATTTACCATTTCAAAGGTATAAGGTTACTTTTGTTTTGTCTTTGTACAATAAATTGACCATTCCCTCATCAATTTACAGATAAGTTCTTCCATGTTTTCCTTTTCATTTCTTACAAAATGTTCTTGGTAATAATAATGAATTTGTGTATTTTTTGGTGATCAATTTTATTGTTTTCTAATATTGAAATTGATGATTTTGCAGTTCTTTAGTAGTATCACTGTGTTAAATATGTCTTCAACATAACTTGATAAATCAGACATTTAGATAGAATATACTAAACTAAAGATAAACAAATAATCTCAAAGGAATCTGAATCACAGATGCATCATCAATACAATACAAATAAGAAATCAATAAAAACCCATGATAAAGTCTAATGCCACCTCTGTAATTTAATGTCCATCAGAACTCAATGACCACATCAACCCAGTAATCATATGATAATTACACCAATTATTTTAATCTAAAATTCAATAATTTTCTGATAAAATTGGGTGATTTTAGTGCTTAATTCATAAAGAAAACTGTGTAAAGTTCTCCTAATCTAATCAAGTTGCATATTGATGAAGGTCTAGATTTACTGTATGCTACCAAGAGGTATTTTTTCCGCATTATATCAGAATAACCAACCAATTTTTGTTTTTTTAACTGTAATTATGTGGTTAAGGAACCAGAAATTTTGCCAAGATATGAGACTGAGAAGAACAATTATATCAATGAAGAAAATCTGTGCCAAGTTTAGACATGCATTTCCTTGTATTTTTGCTAGGTAACATAACGTACAGAATGTTTGTCAAACAAGAAAATCAGATTGGATATGATTTCTACTACAATGCGTTATTTTCATTATCTTGCTTGCTGCATCCCAAACTTATCAATCCATCTATATATCAAAACTCCATCATTTCAAGAACTTGTGCACTACATATAAAACAGAACAAGATGCAATATGGGCTACTTTTGGTCTAAAATTTAAAATGAGATGACAATTGAGTCAGATATTTTCCTGGTTAATTTTTCAGTGCGTGAGCATGCCCATGTGTAATGAATTGCAGTTTCATTGTCATTAAATAAAGCTATATGTGAGAAAATTCACTGAATGATCATTATTTGTTGTTTACTTACCATGTTTGGGTGTAGCAAACATTTACACAAGCAATCAATTCTTTCATTTTTCCTTGTAACAGACTACTTACCCTGACTTTGGGGACAACACGGCGCATGCACTCATCATGACTTTCTGTATCTTTTAACAAGTCTGGTAAATTGTTAATTACACTTATTCTTTGTACTTCTTGTCCAGAGCTAAAACAATAAAACAATAAAAAAAAATCAATAAAAATCATATGAGAAATAAAAAAGTTATCAAAATTAGAGCATGGCCTGTTTCAGTAACTGTAAGAGAAGGATTGATAGAAGGGTCATGGTGCATGTGGCTCATTAATTTGGCTTAGTCATGGAGAATACACCAAAAAAAGAAAACCCTGTTTTATTACCTTCCAAATAAACTGATGGGGCTGCATCATCTGAATTCAATACAAACCCGTCTCTTGTATAAAAAAATCAATTTCTCAAAATAAAAAAAGATTTGGTCATCTAGAACAAAAGTTATCATGAGGAGACAAACCTGTCTACAGACAATGACAACAATACGACAATTTATTATGGTCTTATAAAAAGTACAGCAAAGACCTGGCTAGTGCTGTAGAATAATATTTTATTTTTGTAATTTAGTGTCTTGCTTTTGTTATGATATCAAACTTCATAACATCAAACTGAAATAAAATGTATTGTCCAAATTGTAGAATTTGTTTAGCAGATAACAAAAAAGAATGGATCTATGTTTATCAAAGCCAGCCCTGTGTTTTCCGGGGCAACAATAATGTATCCTGTATTATAAGGAACAGTTAACAGACAAGCTTCAGTTACTACAATGATTAGAAGAATATTGTTGATAATGATTTTGATGATTTTCCAATAAAGATAACACCTTTCACAGCTGTACATCTGGAGGAACCATATGTTTAGGTATAAACTATTTGATTAACTGCAAACATGCAGCATACTATCACAACTAATTAGATAATCTGCTTAATTATATCACAGGTCTACCTGAGAGATCAGCCTTTAATTAGCATAATAAGGCTTTTAATATGGCTAATATTACTTAAGTTTGTCTTTGTATTAAATGTTTTGTTATATGTACACTTCTGGTATTTGTAAAAGCAATATTGTTTTATTAATACAAGTTCTATTCATTTAAGTGATTTAAGAGCTTTTTTTCAAGGAGTGGTATTTTACCCTTGTTGAAGTCTTGTGGAGACCTCTAAATTTGTAAATTTCTTGTGGTTGGAGTATGGTCTCTCTTACCTTTACCCCATATATTTTCATTTACAAATATATGGTATACAAGATAAGCACATTTTTTTTTCTTATATTATGTGGAAATAACCGTATTCCTTCTGCATATTAAAACTAGAATTCTCGCTGTGTTTTTCTATTTCAATAAATGAACAAACTGTTCAATAGTCAGAGGCTCCAAGGAGCCTGTAATCGCTAAACATGATACACAGTTGCCAACACAAAGTTGACATTGAAACCATTTGATCTGACTTACAATGAAGCTAGCTGTTACAGACATTTTAAGATTTTTAAATGTAAATATTATAGATTCCTATATTAAACTAAGTTCGACTGAGGTAGCCATCTTGGTTGGCCAGTGGGGTCATTGGATACAGATCTGAAAGAAGATCACCTAAGGAATTGTTGACGGACAACAGACGCCAAGTGATAAGAAAAGCTCACACAGCCCTATTAGGCCATGTGAGCAAATAAAATTGGTATCATTTATCAGTACTTATAAGTGCAAATTTAAAACTTCAGTGACTGGGCAGAAAATGACTTCCCATTGTGAATTTTATCATATATATTTCTTGTGACAAAACATTTTTTGTGTAAATTTAATCAAAATTTAAACGACTTTATAATTATTATTTTGAAAAATGTGGAATTTCACAGTGGGAATTCATCTCAGTATTATGACTGCATATTGTTTTGATTACTAGTAAAATTCTTAAAAATTCTTCATCATGTAAAATTTTTACTTCAACCTATTTGAAAACAATACCAATTGTTTTATTGTATTCCTTGTTATTTAAAAATGAACAGGAATGATATATCAATTTCACATCTTTGTCAAGTTAATAACAATGTCATCGTTCTTCAATGGAGGAAGGATCAGAGGTTTGAATATATAACCATACAATAACATGGCTGCTTTTCTTATCTCTTGTATAGTCTATACATGTGTGCATAGTCCTTAATGAAAAACTTTCAATTTAACAGTACTGTATTTGAAGATTTGCTAGCATCAACTGACGATTTGATGGTCGCAAATCTGTAAAATGTAACTTAGAACTACAACATTGGTGGTGTACATCTTTTTGCTTGTTCATTTTCTATGTTAATTTGAACTTTTGAATACAATACTGTTAACTCTTTACTTTGAAAATGAATAAAATTATGTTAAATCTGAACATTTCAAAATATGGGATTAAGTTCTGTGCTTGAGCAGAATGAATCAGACTCTACTCTGATGGCATCAATCATGGATTTGATGTCATGAAAGTTTAATGGCATCTGATCAAAATCAATGTAACAAACACTGTTGCATAAGAAGCGAGCATGAAATGTAGGTCATGTGACCCAAAATGCTGAAGAGCAAAACTTTGCACACAGATATATTAACACTCTGTACACATATTGACAAGAGTTCCTTCATCACTAGCTTGAAAAAACTATAAAAAAAATTAATTTAAACTATAATGTTTCATTGGTATTTGTTAAGCTAACAGACATATCATCCAATTTCAAGGACAAGAAACAGCACTGAACTTCTCCATAGACATCAAAACAATTCTAGAAAATATCGATCTTGTTTGGTTAATGATAAAGTTATCTAATACTAAAACTTTCTGAGGGCACCATCCAAATCAATATACCAATATTATACCATATGTCATTTCATCAAATTATTCTCCAATATTCAGATTATCCAGAACTAAGAAGGAAATTTGCAGTCTCAAATGAAAAGCATACCAATATCTTTTTCAATCTTATCCAGTTTTCATTCTATAACTAATGATTAGAAAGCAGACATGGTTTCTTGACACAACAAATACAGGACAGGCATGACTTTAAACCAAAACAGAGCACAAACAGTAATTCGCATTAGTTCCATATTTTTCTGAAACAAATTCTGTGAACCAATTTATTTTATTTGAAAGAATTATTCATGGTGTCATATGCAGCTCCATATATCTTTTGAGAATAAATCTTACAAACTAAGTTATACTCATGTTAAATACCACAATTCAAAGATATTTATTTTCATAATATTCTTTCTGTTGCCAAAAATATTGCTTGTGGTTATTGATAACAAGTCCTCAATTTTGGAAATACCATATTTGTGATTAACAAGTATACAGTAAAGCATGATGAGAAATATTTATTAAAGGTAATTTTTGTACAATGTTTTACCATACCAACCAAAAAATGTAAACCTTAAATTAATTTAAACCGGAGGTGCAGGCAATGCCTGCAAAGTTCGCCTCGTTGTCCCAGCTTGTTGTATTCCGCTATTTGAATCAAAGATGACTTTGCGTGAAAACTTGTTATGCAGTCTGAGAGTTTTTTTTAAAAGTTTAGTTACAGCTTGTCTTGTGAATAATTTTGGAATTTTATGAAATTAAAATTATATAATTGAAATGAATGTATTGTAACTAATTAAACTTGTAAAATCTGCACACCAACCTGCATGATGGTAGGCCACACAGTATGTAAGGAAAAGAGTCAGACAAAAAAACTTAACCAAAGTCAATGATGCATGAAATGTGGGTCAAAGTGACCTAATTTGGGTGGGATGCTGACAGACTC
>JAULBM010143892.1:0-18285 GCA_032357055.1 Geukensia granosissima | reverse complement strand
TCAAAGAAGAAGATGAAAATGTGAAAAGTTAACAGACGCGGACGACGACGACGACGCGGACGACGACGACGACGACGACGACGGACGCAAAGTGATGACAATAGCTCACATGGCCCTTTGGGCCAGGTGAGCTAAAAATGGGTTGAGCTTAACTCGCATCACACATGATAAGGTTTGTCAGTTACCTTCCCAAGGTCGGTGGTTCTCTCCGGGTACTCCTCCACCAATAAAACTGACTGCCTCGATATGACTGAAATATTGTTGAAATTGGCATTAAACCCTAATTAAACAAACAATTCTATAAACCAATGAAATGACTGTATAGTAAAGAAATTTGCATAAAGTATAGTAATATGTAATTTTTTGTTTCTTTTTTCAGATTTTGCAGCATATGGCTGTTTTGATAAAAGAATGTTGGGCACAAAATCCAAAGTCACGATTGACAATGTTACGTATTAAAAAAAGACTAAACAGCATTGCAGACAGACCAAAAAAAGAGAAATTAGACAGTTGTTCAGACTGCAATCATTGCTGATATTTCATTGGTTAAGTTATTCATGCATGTGGAAATGCAAGCAGTTCATTAGATTCAAGTGTGGCCAATTTTGATTGGTCCATGAGTTCCTGGATGAGTGATAGTTAACAGTTCATTGGATGTTTGTAAATCCAATCAAAATGCAGCAATTTGTTCATTGGTAAACAATTCGTTCATGCATGACTGCCAGCAGTTCTTTGGATATTGCAAATCCAATGCATTAGTTGAGCTGTCAAGGAAACAGATTCAAGAAAAATGATGCTGATAGCATGGAGGCAAGCGCGATATGCAGAAGACTTGAAATATTAAATTGTAGTGTTGAAATGATTCAGTTAGTTGCTAAATCAGAAAGAAAAAACTGAAAGGAAAGAGGATAGAAGTATATTTTTTTCTTGCCCTTGACCTTTAGTCACAGAATTGAGACATAGGTATTACTCCTTGTCACCTTTGACAGCGGCAGAATCATTGTAAATGTTTTTTAAAGCTTTATATCTCTGAAACTGTGTGACCCAGATTAACCAAATTCATTCTCAGGTGTTCATATCGGTCTGTTGTATGACAAGGTCCCTTGATCTCATTTTCACAGTTTGGCATCTATCTTCAACTTGATATGTTTAGTTCAGTTTCACAGTTAACAACAGCTTTGTACACAGGAAAGATCAGCATAATCTTTAAGGGATAAAACACTTTGGATTTAAAGATTCTTTTGTTGTATGTCACATGCCCTTGTCCTTAATTTTACAGTCTAGCCACTAAGGTTAAAATTTGGTGATTAGGTTTCTTTCTCAGCAGCTACACATGACTGACAACAACAGTTAACATGCAATTCTGGTGCAATTTGTTATGATAAAATTGTTTTTAAGGGAAAATGTCTGTGGTTGTGTGATAAATAGGTCAGCATTTTTATTATGCAAATCCTAATTTGTTCAGATATAAGTCAATTTACAGACGAGACATTTCTGTGTCCACACTTGTGTTATTGTGTCCAAGAATGAAAGAATGGTCAGTATTTATACTTTAGTGTTGTTCTTTGTGTATAGTTTTATCCTAAGCAGAACATGAATACATTTTGTAATCATTCGTCAGAGTGTTATTAGAAAACATTTCATTTCTAACAGAAAGCATCATAATTGTAAAAGAAAAAGTGATGCAAAATATTTATTTTCTACCATCAGGGGATAAAATCTCTGCCTAGTAAACATTTATAATCTAACATAATGTATCATGATTGTAAAAAAAAGTATTTTGACTTGCTCAATAAATGAGCAGGTACGTTAAGTCCCAAATTTGGCCCAAATTTTAGTTTTTGTGACACAATAATAAGTTGTTGTGAAAATGCTGTTTGATAATCGTCTTTTAATAATTTATTTATTTTTCTTGTATACTTGTCGTCATTTCCACAAAATGAAAGGGCGTATTCGACTATTTTTACAAGAATTTAACATTTTTGGTAAAAATACCCAATTTTTGGAGGTGTTTTGTTCAAAATATATATGATCGCACAAAACATCACGAAGATATTTTAACCAAACATTTGTACTTGAAAGATCTTTAATTGCGCAAAAATTGGTTTTGATGTTTTTGTGCAATCTATATTAAAATCAACAATTGCATCAATTTAATTAATTTCTTAGTATTTTCACATTTAAAGCTTTTTGCTATGTGACATGTGACCATTGTAGAACTAATTAAACTAAAAATTCTGTTGGATTTTCTTTTTATAGACATTATTCAATGCACTAAATATAAGATAATAGATATTAGCCAATTTTCAGTTTTTAGTTAAATTCTTGGGCCAAAAAAAGGTAAAACATGTAAAATGTGTGGTTTATTATTTTTAAACTTCATTGTATTTAAATGGATTAAAATTGAAAAGTTTGAGCATGGAAAAGAAAAGTTAAGTTTCAACGAGGATGGTCAGAGTGAATCAGAAATCATAGTGAACAAGGCAGACGACATCATGATTAAGCTACATTAAGTTACATGGACCATACCAAATATATTATTTCATGACGTAAGAACGATGAAAAGCCAATATAAAAATAAACCTCAGGGAAATTACAATTAAAATTTTTTGCAGAAATGTAAACTTCAACATACATTTCAGTACCCGCAAATGAATTATAGCACAAAACTCGGGCAAAACGGCATTATTGAAAGGGTTAATTGCATTGATAAAGCAAAGCCGTGACCTGATTTGATGAGACAATTTTAATTTTTTTTTGGGTTGCCTAGTTTTACTTCGATACTGTTGACTTGTTTACTATGTCGTTTTTTTATTTTATTGTGGTATATAACCTATATAAAGCAGCTTGAGAGATTATCTTGAATGCCTACAGCGTGTTAATGAAAACTTTGACATGAAATACCATGGATTGTTAAGAATTTTGAATAAAAAGACAAGATAATGCAGATCATGCATTTTGCATGTATACTTGACATTTTGATTTCGCGGGATTAGTAAAATCACATCTATATGACATATAAATGCACATCATACCTTTTTCAAATTTGGTAGACATTTTGATTTCGCGGGAATTGGAAAATCACATCTATAGGACAAATATCAAATGAGAAGGGTCAAGAAATAAGTAAATCAATTAAGAATGTTTGATCAACGGGCAATTGAATGAGATATTTAGAGCAATCAACAGTGGATTACCGTAAATGCTCTGATCACGCCGCTTAGGTTTGCGACACATTTTTACGTCAACGGGATCCGAGATTTGTTTGTGGTTTTTTTGGGAATCGCGATTAAGAACCTTGTTGATAGTTTTTGAATGGATAATTATTTCTCGAGATTCCGGAATCAGACCTCCTTCCACCATCACCATAAAATTACTTAAAAAAGTAACAGCTTACTTCGCGATGGTTCACTGCTTTGTGATTTTACCAAAACTAATAAATCCCGATTAACAACCAGAAACTAATCATAACCTTTCCGTGATAAATCAACCTAACTACCAGTAAGATTATAGATTATTTATGACGATAACAGACGTTTTGAATTCACTATAATTTATTAAATAATTCATTAACCATTCACCTGCGAATGCATTGATCCTACAGATTCTTCTTAGAGGTCTAATTTCTTTTATTTTGGTACTGCTATATTAACATGTTATCAATAACGTTTTATGATAGAACCAATCACCAAAATTATATAGAAATGCTGTTACATAACAGCCAATACTTTGAAATATGATTTAATTAAAGCGTCAATATCGGAAACTGCTTAATAAATTATAATTAATAAAAAACTTGAACTTGAACTTACAACTGCGCATTCAGAAGATAGACATGCTTTGACACAGTCTCAGTACAAACTGAATCAGGCAACAAAAAAAAAACAACATGCAATTGATGTTCGAAATATGACAGTCTTGTGATGACAATTTCTGTTTCATTTTTTCTTTGTATGCCATTAACTTCACAAAATTGATATTAGAATATAAATCAAAATTTAATATTCAAAATAATTAGCAAGTTTCCAAATATGTATGATTACGTAACAAACGACCTTTTCAATTGTCGTTACCTCAAAGTTTATTCTATAATTTGGAACTCTAATCAAATAAATTCAAATCAAATAATGTTTCACAATTCCATCTTCAAACGACTTCCTACACGCAATATCGGGGGGGGGGGGTGTGACAATTTATTTTCTTTGCGGGAGAGGGGGTGTGTTGTGTGTGGTAGGAGGACGGAAGACATAATTCTTAAACAAAAAAGAGAAAACTAGGAGGATGTTGAATTTAAAAAAAATTCACGATCAACTTTTGTATTTTGAACTAGCGTCAGAAACAGAGAGTGATACATCTGGTTATCTTCCGTTTCATTTATCATTTTCTATGTAGTCTTAATCTACATCAAAATAATTCAAAGCTTTCAAAAACAATTGATTTTTAGGTTTGCAACATTCCAGCCGCACGGAGTGTATACTGTTCAATTGATGCTACTCCAGTGCTTGTGTTGCCTAATAGGATTTTATTGATAGAGGGTTGCCGCTGATTAGAGAGCTACTGAGCCAAGAGTTTCTCGGGGAAAGATTAGAGTCATCACTCCGGAAGTCGCCTTCATGATTTGGTTGACCGGTACGAAATATCCATTTCACAGATGACAATGGATATCCTCCGACTGTCATGAATTCAAATCCGTTTCTATACCGGTTGTGTCTAACATCTATTGTGACTATATATCGCTTTGACTACCCAGTCACACGACGGTTGCCACTAGTTGAGCATGAGTTGCTTACCCTTCCAGAGCATCTGAACTCATGCTGGTTTTTTGTAGGGTTCGTTACTCGAGTTTTAGGTTTCAGTGTAATGTTGTGTGCTTTATGTTTGTCTTTCGTTTCATTTTGTTGGCCATGGTCTTGTCTGTCTTCCGACTAAACGATTTCTGTCTTCCCCTTTGGTATCTTCGAATTCTTTTTACAAAGACATTATGCCATATAAGTCGGAAATTGTGTCAACTTTAGATTTTTTCTGGAGCAATGCAACCAAGACCAGAACTGAAATTTTGTTATGTAGTTCATATTTTTGTCGTAGAAACCGATGATTATGCACTTTGGAGATATAAAACTACATGTAAAGAGACCCACTGTAAACAACCTTTTTAAAGAGTTGCACACAAAACATTTTTTAAACAAAATAGTCTACTTCTTTTTTTTGGTACTTTTTAAACAAAATTTACAATCAAAATACACATCAAAATGATTCTATATATATAAATAACTTTTAGAATTTTGTTTACTAAGTATACAAATACAATTTGGCCTTTTTTTCACTCTATAGTTCCTTTTTTAGTAGCTATCTGTGTTTTAATAATAATAAGATCAACACATATAAGTTGTCCAGGTTAACGCCAACAATAGGGACGTAAAGATATCTTATTTTGACATAAATGACACTTTGCCATAAATCTTAAATGAGAATATAAATATCCTACATTTCGTCGAAAAGTTACAAGGCTATTGATGTAATTGATATAAATCGTTTGTCGCACACAGAGTTTAAATTTTAGTAGGTGAACTATATCTCTTTAGAATTTTATCATTAATATAATCCTTTCAAAATATTTTCTTTCAGGTTCGTATATCCCTTGAAAATGAGTAGAGCATGATTTGTCTAACAAAAACATACGCCACGACCAGGGACACTGCAGAGGGTCAATTCTGGTGAATTAAGTTCTAGGTATGCTGTTGATGTTTTGACAACAACCACATTTCATCCATTCATATGTATATTTCTTCGACATAAAAATCATACCAAATTATATATACAGTCCGCCAAAAGTATAGCATTACCAAAGTATTTTCCTATTTTTCTAATAAGGCAATTTAGTAAACATTTAATACATGTACATGAAATTGACCATCATTGCCTTTATGAAAAAATACAGGTTAGGTGTCAATCGATAAATCATTGAACATTTAAATCAGGTTTCAAAAAGCTGTTTCGCCCAAATCCTGCTTTCAAATTTAATTACGTGACTTGATTACACGTACATCTTTTCTTCAATAGTTATTTTAAAAAGCTTTTTGAAATGGTAAGACGAAAAATGAGTATCGCCGCATGCTGACAAGCGGTTGGCATGAACAGCGCCGGCCTAAGTAATCGCCAAATAGCATCCAATTTTGGAGTGAAAAATTCTGTGATTAGCAGACTTTTAGCACGCCATAGACACACAGGAACTGCGAAGACCGCCCAAGATCCGGTCGACCCCGTCAAACAACACCTAGAGAAGACCGTTATCTTAATCGTCATGCCAGATTACAGCCATTTACAAAGGCACTGCAATTGAGAGGTATGTGGCCGATTGGTGGTCGTTTAATCGTAAGAATTGTTGTTCGCAGGTTGCATAGTTTTCGTTTACGTGCTCTTAGACCAGTAAAAACGCCCAGAATTAACTCGTAGACATCGCCTGGCACGCCTACAATGGTCTAGACTCCATGGTCACTGGAACCTACGGAGTTAGAAGCGAATTCATTGGTCCGATGAAAGCCGGTTCCTGTTGAAGCATGTGGACAATCGAATGAGTGTTTACAGGGAACGGAATACAGCACTGAAAAACAACAACGTTCATGGAGCTACTGCATATTGTGGCGGTGGCGTAACAGTGTTGGGCTGCTTTTTAAATGACTGTAAGCTTCCGTTACATGTTACTGACGGTACCCCGAATGGCCAAAAATACCGAGATGACATCTTAGACAGCCATGTTATGCCTCATTCTGAGAATCAATCATGCACTTGCAAACAGACCATTGTTCCAAGATGACATATCTTGGCCAGATCTAACCCGGACTGTAATGGACTTTATTGAAGCAGAGTCGACTGAAACATTTCCATGGCCCTCCATGTCACCGGACATGAACTCGATCGAACATGTATGGGACTTTATCGGTCGTAAAATCAATCAGCGACACCCGAAATGTCGAACCTGAATAAATTACGGGTCGCTCTTTTCGCCGAATGGCAGAATTTTCCACAGTCTAGGCTTTGGCGTTTAATCAGGAAAATGAGGAGGCGTGTTGAACATTTATACTGGGAGCGCGGAGGTTATACCAGATACTAACGATCTTAACGTGAAATGACATTTTATGTACTCATAACTCATCTGAATGAAAGTAATACTTGTATCATTTTGAAAAGAGTGTAAAAAAGATCTCGCCCTTTTTTTATTTGGTCAATATGTACCCTAAATGTCCTTTGTCATTTCGGATAACTGATATAATAAAGGTCGTAGATTCACATTTAACATGTTACATAAAGAAATAAAGGTTAACCTGCAAATTTAACGTCCAAACCATTTTTTGTCTGTCCAAAAATAAATATTATCAAAACCAAGCTGATGCTTAACTTTTGGCGAACTGTATATTTTTTATTTAAATGTTATACTCATACCTGTTTTGTTAATTAAAATTTGTGATAATGTAATAGTAAAAACAAGATTTTTATTACTTTTCAGTTGGGGCGGACAATACCATCAATAAATATTAATGGAGACAAACTTTTTCTCTGTCATATATTCTTTGCAGTATAAGGGGCCCCATCTGTATCTACCTTTATATAAGAAGTGACCACTCCCCAGTGTCCGGGGGTCGCAAGATACCAAAGGGGCAGACAGAAATCGTAAGTCGGAAGACAGACAAGATCATGGCCAACAAAATGAAACGAAAGACAAACAGAAAACACAACACTACACTGAAAACTAAAGCTTGAGTAACACGAACGTTACAAAAACCAGGGTGAGTTCAGGTGCTCCGGAAGGGTAAGCAACTCCTGCTACACTATTGGCACCCATCGTGTTACTCAGTAGTGAAAATCGGTGTATAGTCACAATCGATGTTATTCACAACCGGTATAGTAACAGATTTGCATTCATGACAGTCGGAAGATATCCATTGTCATCTGTGAAATGGATATTTCGTAAAGGTCAATCAAATCATGATGGCGACCGAAAAACTTCCGGAGTGATGACTCTAAGCTTTCCCTGAGAAACCATTGGCTCAGTAGCTTTCTAGTCAGCTGCAGGTAATAAAGGTGTAATTTACCTTTTTCTATTCTGTAACTTTACAAGTTACCCAAGTACACAAAGAATGTAAATGAAATAACTTTTTGATCTGTACCATAGTTAGAAGACTTGGAGAAGAAACATGTACAGTTCCAGTCCATATAAAAATAATGCAGGAGGTCATTCATCCATATCAAAAACCCACGAAACGTAAATTTGTTCCCAAGTCAAGGACTGCTCCTGTATACATAACCGGCCTTTGTTTTCCATTTGAGCCTAGGACTTTTGAGATAGAAGTTACATAGAATGTACATGAAAGCGACTATTTGCGAGAGTTATTGTTCTTGATTTAGCTAATTTCTTAGAGATATAGATATTTGATTTTCTCAAAAGTACAAGCCTTGACTGAGAAATGTCTGTAATAATGTTATTATATGAGGTTTGAAGTATAAAAAATCAATTACAGATTGGTGTTTTTTCCACACCATGTATTACTTTACCATTGATATTTGATGAATTTTATAAAGACTGCTACTTTTTAATCTTTATGGATTAGTTTTTCACTGAGCATGTTTTTCTTGACAAAACCAGAGCCAGAACCCCCAAAGTAATTATGTTTTTAAAGCACCTTACAAAAAAAAAATAGTAATAAAATGAAACGTAACCAAATATTTTCTTCTTCGCCTGATAACCCGACATAGATGGCTGCAAATGGTAGTTCAAACTAAAAAAAACCAATATGTGTGTATCCTTCCAGCAAACAAATGTCTCTCCTTCAACAAGTAATGTATATTCTGCTGCTAATCAACATCTTATGGTACTGTTTCTGGCTACCCATTCACACCATATAATCCACCAGCTCCTCATACAACACTAGCCAATATGATGTTTGGTCCACAACTTCCTATTACGTCACTCCCACAGTATAAACATCAACATCCAGATCGTGACAGTTTATGTGCGATGTCAAGCGATCATTAAAGCCTTACATTTAAGATGACATTTTATCCAGAATGAGTTTTAAGGAAATTCATTGCAAAAATATATTCTGAGCTTTCTGATGAGAAAAAGAAATTAAAATCACACCCTTATCAATTTGAAACTTTTAACTGAGCTTTAAATGACATGCAAAAAATATAGATAAAGTATGTCATTATCAGAGGAAAACATGGTACTCAAAGAGGGAGAGAAGGATAGAGTCAAACAACAACAATCAAGGTCCACGAGAGAAAAGTTATTTTTAAAGGCATCCCTGATTATTATAATCAAGAGGAAGATTCTGAAGTCAAAATTAAATAAACTTTATCTACACTGAGGTCAAGTGTAATGATGACATTAAATTCATGTAGTCCACAGACTTAAACAAACATAGGCCAGAAGCCCAAGGAGAAATGTGGCGAAATTTGAAAGTCGCAAAAACCGAAATAAATTATTAAAATTGGCTATTGATTACCTTAAAACCAAATGACTAATTTTGTAGTTAACAATAATTTGCAGTCGAAAACAATGTACACATATGTTATACGTAATGTTTGAAGGCAAAATTCACCTTTGTTTTTGTAGGAATTCGTGATACTCCAGCTTTAATTCTCAGTGTAGTGTTGTGTGTTCTATGTTTGTCTTTTGTTTTTCTTGTTAGCTACAGCCTTGTAAGTCTTCTGTTTTAACAATTTCCGTTCACCTCTTTGGTTCTTCGAATCCTTTTGACCCCCTTCGAGTTTAAATATCCCCCTTTTTCTGAAAAAAAAAAAACATTCCACTGGCCCCAAATAGTTTCCCCCAAAAATGTTGTTTACCACAAAAATGTTAAACTTTACCTGCTCAAAAATGTTTTTGTGTGTTGTATGTTTGTATTTCGTTTCATTTTATTGGCCATGGTCTTGTATGTCTTCTAACTAAACGAATTCTGTCTGTTTCAATAAGCCTACGATTTTCAAAAGTTGAGTTTAAAAAGATTTTATAACATTTTAATTCAATTTATAGTAACGACGGCTATGGTCGTTGACGGTGGGCAAGAATATTGAAAAAATGGCTACCAAACAGCCACCCAGCTAAACTTGGTTTCAATCAACACAGCACAACTTTTCAGAGAAGAAGATCTTTCAGGAAACGCGGACCGATAACACACGCAAATTCGGGCCAATATCTCACATAATTTTTTGCATCAGATGAAATAACATAGAATTTTATTTTAAACAAGATAAATCAAATGCTTGTACATGTTGAAGTGAAAATACAATTTGTCAAGTTGTTGAAATATACGTCATGAACTCTTAATTAACGTCACTGATCATTACGGTAATTTATTTGGAGAAGGTAACAGAGAAGTCGGTTTTGATGCAAATGTTCCATGACATAGATTTTTTGAATGTATAATGGTGTTCATAAAAGACGAGAAGTGTAACAATGTCAAATATTATCGTGACTTCAAAACACCGACCGTGTGATAGAATATAATAAGAAGAGATAATTTATGGTATCTGCCATTCTAACAATGAATCACTAAAGGTCTCGATGACTCTTTTAATATTATAGGTGAAAAATGGTTCAGTTCATGAATTGCCAAAATATTGAAAAAAGAGCGAAATTAAATCAAATATGTACTTAACATTTAACAACCAAGAAAAAGAAAAAAAAATATAATGCAAAGTGACAACAAACAAGCTAGATTTAAGACAAAGTGGGATAACGTCAACACAAAAAATACTTCCAGAAAAGCTCCACAAAATTTTGGACATGGTTAAAGTACCACTACTTTGTAATAAAATGTCTAAAATTCACGTGCACGTGTCAGGCGATAAGTGTAATACCCTTCCAAATTGTCGAAACATATGGTAGCCTACTAGGTCATGTTACTGTCATGATAGAGAACATATCCATCACCGTTACTATGAAAATTTATTTGACGACTTATAAACACACAGATGATATACGACAAAAGAAAAATTATCCTTTTTAAAATTTATATGATCTGGATTAAATTTTGATGCGGAAGTGGACTTTATCTTTTTTAGTATTTCTAATATCTGTTCTACTTCACTGCTAAAATATCCTGTATCATGTTAGTTTTGTTTGTATCTGACAATGTTTATCTTGACACTTTTAACTTCAAGTGTGATCTTCTCAAACGTATCAAATATCTCGGTTGTGTAATGGTTAGCGTGGTGCCAAGTTTTTCCTTAACTACAGTATCAATGAAAACACGTACAATTCGATTTAGTGTTTAAATATCATTGTGATTAAAATACAATATTATCAATGTTAATCAAATCGAGGGGTTAGTGCCAAAAAGTCGTATCTGAAATTTATTGAGTTTCGGCAATTAAGAAAAAACTAAACCATTAAATTATTACTTTCGAAATAAACTTGTAGATTATAAACTAGGTAAATTTAACAATAGTTAATTGATCTTGATAATTAATTGCAGTATTATTTAACACATGTATGAGAAATCAACACTTAAACCCCATACAACTATTTGTCATTATATGTTTGTTTTGATAAATACCAGATGCCAATGCCATTACATAGTAACAAGGTCAACGACTTTCTGCTGATAAGTTTATTAATATATTAAACATGTGTACGTGTGCAAAACCACAGTATATGGCGATAAGATGTTTTGGCACTGCAGAATATAATTTTACAAAATAATATTTGTTCTGCAGTAATAAAGTATTTACAGATAATATTTGTTTGCATTTCAACATAGTATTAAATAATTATCAATATTGTAGTAAAAAGCATTATGTTTCGGTAAGACGTTCTGCAGAAACAAATAATTTTTAATTTAAATATAATAAGAATAACAAATTAATGCACCTATTGATAAGTTAATATGAAATGAAAGGGAAAATAATTTTAAAATGCTTTCCATGTCAACTTGCCTTTATATAAGTCTTTTAAACATATGAAATAAATGAAAAAAGCTACATTTAATGCATATTAACTTTTTTTAGGGTAGTAACCCAACTAAAAGGTGACATATATTAAAAATAATTATAATTATCATGATAATTATACAATTTAGTTGAAACATATAATAAATTTGAGAAATTCAAATAGTTTAATATAATATATATTGATATTAGATAAATTACAAACTGGACACAAACTTTTTTCCATGTGCATTCTTGGTAAAGTAAAATTCCGTCTAAAATTATTACAAATGCATTATCTATCCGATATTCATGAAATGTTCACCATTAAACAAAGATTTGCAACATTTGTACTGTTTATTGTGGCATAAAAGTGACCGATCTGAAAATTTTGAGATTTTTTGTTATAACATTAAATAGAATATTAAAACACTGAAGTAACTTGTTTCTCTATATGTATATCGGAAGTGTGGATTAAGAATTTATATTTCTCAAAGATTCTTGAAAACGAGGGCTGTGTCCAAATAAATATGAAAAATGTCGAAAATTGCTGTTCTACACTAAAAATAAAACGTTTTAATACTCGGTTACTAATATAAATTTGTTTTTGTTTCAAATATTAGGGTATTTATATCGTTTCCATAGTAAAAATCAAGCTCTGGTAAAAATCTAAAATCAATATTGCATTTAATTTAGAAAATACAATTTCTACTAACCATATTGTATAGTAATATTTAGCTTAAATTTTGGTTGATATGAAAAAAACAGAGATAATGTATCAGCAGAAAAATGTATTGAAATTATCTAATGCAGATATTGTGTTTGTCCTTATATTTCTCAATGAGTGACTGACTTTTTTCTCTCTTCTATGTTTTAATTTGGATTCATCAATAATACGGTCTAAACGAATCCTCAAACAGCACTGATAAATTTGAATATCTGTTGTAATGTTCCTTTGTTAATAGTTCTTTATTTGGTCTCATCTTAAATTGCAACATCTTCAACATAACTGGCCTTGTATGTGTGTGGTTTTATCAACATCTGCCATTGATACATCATGTATACACATGTAACCAAGGTTTCAGACACCATTTCTAATATATTTATTTGACTTGTTCTTTATGTCAGCTTATGGATTTGTTCTTGTTTTTTTGTAATTCTTTAGAAAGTCAGAATATTTTTTTCCGCAGGGTAATTTACATATTACTTGTTCCTGCAAAGTTTGAATGGACGATAGTTCAGTAGAAGCTTCTGTGTTCATTCAGTTGGAACCTGCATCCTCCTTTAAGCTAAAATTTTCAGAGATAAAGCAGAATGTATTTTTGTACATTCTAAACACAAAAACTAAATTTCAGATACGACGTTTTAGCACTAACCCCTCGATTTGTTAAAATATGTCTACGATTTTTTCGTAATGTTCACAGGCACAAGTGTTGGCAAATGGTAATGAACTCAACAGAGCTGAAAATATACTGCACAGTGTACTACAAAGGGATCCAAATCAAATAGAAGCTTTGCATTTTCTTGCGAATATTCTTGGTCAAAAAGAAAGGCACGAAGAGGTAGGTATATATACCATTCTGTAGTCGTGGCTCGCTAACTACATTTTTACCGTTTATGTTGTGCTTGCATTTGTTTCCTATATTCTATTTTCCGTGGACTATATATGCTAGTGACATTTTTAAGTGTTTCAGTTCTTGGTAGGTATTTTCTACATGTATTTAGTCAAGTGTACCTTTTACTTCAAATATGTCCCACGATTTTTGGATCAATAGTAGGGGTTCAGCTAATTCAAAGGTAATTAGTCTCGAAGTTTAAAATATTGAAAAGTTTATTTGTTTAAATAAAATGTTTTGGTCGTGAATTATGATTTTTTTTTCTCTGTTGTTTTGGGGTGGGGATGGGGATTGGGTGTTAGAGTATTGTTAATTGCGCTGATATGGGCTAATAAGGTCCCAATATATTTTCCGTAGGCACTGGCATTTCTAGAACAAGCCATTGATTTACAGAAGGGTGTTGATGACAAAGTGTTACTAGAAAGCATGTATTTCCAACAAGGAAACCACTATAAAGATCTCAAACGATATGATCAGGCTCTGAAGGTAGTCTATTAACAATGTTTCTTTTAATATTCCTAATATCGGAGTTTAAAGATAAATATTACTATAAGTATCACAATTCAAATCAATTTTTATTTCTCATAAAAGATCATGATTTAATGTTTAGACTTCAGTTAAATGTAGTGAAAACACAATAAAATCAAATATCTTATTTTTATTCAGCTTGGAGATATTCTTATTTCAGAGTTACCAGAAATGTATTCAGCTTAATCCAGAAAAAAGTAAAGCTCATGTCAATTTAGGTGCTATATTTCATTTACAGGTAAACTATTTTTGCTATTTATTCAAATGGATATTAATTTATTCATTAACATGCATTGACAATACGTTGTTTATTTTCGATTCAGTTGAATGCAGATAAATTACAAAATATTATACTCATTCGACAAAATGTGACTGCCAAGGTCAGAAAAGTCGAAACGTAACTGCAAACAGCACCGGAACGTATTTCTAATCTTCAAAAACCACCAACAAAACTCACGAGTATTTATCAGTTATACGCAATATATACATGAAGAAAGGATTCGAGGCATTAGGAAATTTGTGGTGCGAAAATAAACCGTAAACTAAAATATTAAGCCAACGAATGTCTTATACACAGAGAGTTTAATTTAACACCTTACCCAAAGCAGTTCATTTCACTGCTATTTGCGTGTCAAATGTGGAAAATTGTCAGACATAATGTCTCATTTGTAGATATATATAAAAAATTAGCATTTTGTCAAATACTGGAATATTAGAAGCAAAATATAGCAAGTCCGAGTTCCAAACAGTAAAAAGAAATAATCTGATCCATATAATTCGAAACAGAGCCAAATCCGACGGTATGGACAACTACTAAGTGAGATACGTTTTGATGCCTTTTTTCTTTGTTTTGTTTTATTTGACCACTCGTCGGGGAGGGTTGGGACATCACTAAACTAGTTTTACCCAACCACATGTCTCATATGCCTGTCCCAAGTATAAATTTTTTATGTATAATTTCACATTTTGTATTTCGGGGCCTTTTACAGCTTTCGTTATGGTATGGACTCGGGATCATTGTTGAAGGACGTAATGGGACCTGTAGAAATTTTAATTATACTGTCATTTGTTGGGTGGCTCATGGACAATCTTCCCACATCTCCTATTTTTATATTATTTATATGGGCCGATTTAGAGCTTTTCACATGGAGTTGTATTCCAGCCTTGTTTAATGCCTTGTGGAGACCTCCCCTCTCTTTTTCTGGTAGTTGGAGTAAGGTTTCTCTGACATTAACTCAAAATCTTTTCATTTTCCAATTAAATGGTATTTTTGTGCATGTTGCACATAAAAAATGTTACATGTATATTCAACATTGGTAATCTTGTATTTATTCCTGAAATAAATTTCTATTTCAGGGAGAATTTAGCCAAGCAAGAAACCACTATCAAGCTGCACTCAAAATTAATCCTACTAATGACATAGTTCTGCAAAATTTGAAACGCTTACAAAATGTTGAGGGAAAAAGCCAAATGAAAACGTAACTTTTTCATTCTTTGTGCCAAAGTTTGTGAATGAAATGTGACGATTCGAGTATGTCTTCAGTCTTAAGTCCAGTGTAGAATACCCATGTGAGAGACCAAAAGAGGCAAGACAAATTTGAAACAAACAAAAAGATAAAACGAAAAATATCATAACATTTTATATAAAATCTTTTTTTCAAATTTTAAACCAAGTCTGTATAATATCATTGACTTTAAAATATTTTTTTAAAATATAGAAAATACAAAATCATATAAACACATATCACATCACTAAAACTTTTTTGTTCGTGCAGTAAGATAATTTTCTATACAAAGCAATAAAAATCTTGGTTTTATAACATATCCCATTAACTCTTTTTAAATGAGCTTGTATATTTTAAAGCAATTAAAGAAAAACTTATTGTATATTAATTGAAGATTTGATTTACTATTCTTGAACTTCCGCAGAACTTATAAATAGAAATAAGATGAACATGGACATTAACAAGAGTAATCTCCAGTAAATGTATCAAAAGAAAATAATATCGTCGATCTACACCTTGGTTTATTTCTTACACAAATTTTGTTAGAAATTAAATCATATATAAAAATACATGTATGTAATAAATTAAAGAAGAAGTCGATGTTCATATTGGGACAAATACGGTGCTTTATTTGCTTGCTAATTAATTATATCACTATTTGTGATTCAAAGTATTACATTATATCACTTCATTTGCGCACAAGATCTCTCATTCCAAGCGCTTATTTTCGAAAAGTAATCAATCTATTCAATAAGTCACGAAGTATAAATGAAATAGATATTAAAATGATAAAGCAGTAGCACAGATGTAAAGTAAAAATTACATGTTCGTGCTTTTTAAAAAATCTGAATATTTAGTTTTTATTACTTTCAATATGTTGATCAGTTTATTCAAATGCCATGCCTTTAGTAAGAATGAACATGTCGATAAAAAAAACAAAACATGTAAAAGGCTTGTTTAAAAAACTGGCCATAAAAACTAGTAGAAATAACAATTTTTATTTAGAGGTAATCTAAGATTTTTTAATTTAGAATAAATGCATGGATGTCCATCCACATCAGTAAGGTTAGCTTATACTCAATGTGCCAAAAGGAAGACAACTCCAAATATTTTACTTCATAAAATGCTGTTTTAATCTCCAGGTGTTATTTTACATTAACTTTCTGATGAATAAATGGTCATATTGGTATTTATTGCACACAATGCGCAAAAACATTTAGCAATTTTTCTAAGCAACATGATGTTTGTTCGGATTATGGGCATTGTAGTTGTATACAAAGTTGAAAACAGAACCCACTGAAAAAAGAACTTTGTGTTTTGGATACAGATGGTAGCAGACGAATAATGATACATTTTCATATTGTAGCATTACTTGTTGATTAAGCTTTATTGTTATATTAATTTACATTTATATTTAATGTTATTTTTAAGATGATTTTTAATATATATTCAATATTGGTGCTTTTTTAAGATAAATAAAGTTTTTAGTGATTTTTGCAATGTTCTATATGTTTCCCACGACTGAAGACGACAAAAACCACATTTCAGCAAACACATAAAAAGGGAAGATATGGGGTAAATATCAAGAAGACCATACTCCATCTCCGCAATAAACTGAGGAAAATTGTTAATTATAGAGGTCACTACATGGTCTTCAACAAAAGTTGCATGAGTCCCACACCTTCTGAGCTTTAGATCAACCCAAACAAATATTTACTGAAAACTGTAACATACCTATATCTATAAATACAAAACCAAAGTGAAAGACAAAGACAAATCAATGGCCTCGACTCTTGACTTCGGACAGGCACACGATTCATTTGGTTTGCTGGTTCCAAAATCCTTCCCAAAATCCCGGCCAAAAGCAAAAGCAGAGTAAATGAAAGCTTTAAAATCTACATGAAGTGCACTGAATCCAATTAGCTAGTACCTTACCAACAATACGAGTACTTAACAAAAACAAATGCAAATGAGGTTATCTGTCTAAAGAATGAATGCAGTTTTTTTAAAGCATGCTAACGGTGCAGTGCCCGATGTTCTCAACACGAGATGTCATCAAATATAGTGCGTCCCCATATTTTATACTGCGTCCCCATATTTTATACTGCGTAGTCAATTAGTATGAGGAGTATAAAAATGTGTTGTATTACCACAATATTTTAGTGTATGTATAGTAAGAGTATCGATATTTGTATTAAAAATTAAAGCCCTAGAAGAGCCTAAGGTGTTGTCAGGTTTCAAGTCTGATATCAATAAAGAAATGGTGCTTTTAGTTTGCTTCTAAAAAGAATTTTTATATCCGTTTTACATAAACATAAAGGAACAGATGATTCCAAAAACCTGGTTTTTCTTGGTGACGATAAGATTTAATCACAAATAAATAATAACAAAATAGCAGTTTAAATTATGTTAAAATTAATAATAAGGTCAAATTGCATTCCATAAGTTATGAAAGTATTTCTGCTTTGTTTTTCTTAAAGTTCATGAAGAGTACACCATTCATCAAGAATAAGCTGATGCGTTCATGTAGACTAACCCAGAAGCCAACTCTCAACTTTTCCCTTCCCGCACCGACACTACAACATAATTATTGTCAAATGAATGCTTCTTCATCAGAATACATCTGCGTTTAAGATAACATAATACATGTAGTATGTTTTATACAACCAATTCAATGAAGTGTAAAATCTATTTCAGAACAAACTAAG
>JAULBM010143891.1:0-29677 GCA_032357055.1 Geukensia granosissima | reverse complement strand
TTGCGGGCTAACTTCCAAACGAATTTTTCTACTGAGAATTGCGGGCTGAGAATTGCGGGCTAACTTCACGGTAATAAATTTTTGCGGTCGTATAAAAACGACAGATAAAAAATCTGTTGAAATGAGTGAAATCAAACAAAATCAAAGAAAGCAGCACTCCCTCTGAGACTGTCCGATATCTTCGACTTTGTTTCTGATGTTATCATGTATAGACGATAGCAAAACTGTCAGTGGCATTTTTTCTTTTATAATAACAAAAATTGCAAGTTAATTCAAAAGAATACATCATATATTTGGTAGAATTCAACAGAAACAATGGTCATACTTCTTTCAAAATGAATGAATAAGTAGGTCCCAGGAGTCTGTAAACGTTTATGCAGTTACACAAACAAAATTGATTTTGTGACCATTAGATGTAACTTTGGGTCTAATAGAGCAATTAAGCCGTTTTAGGCAAGATTTTTCAACGGAAATCCCACAGAGTCCTAAAAAAACTAAGTTTATGTTAGTCAGTCAGCTTTGTTTGTAAGTGGGACGTTGGGACATAATTCTAAAAGGGACCCATTCCACCAAAGTTCGGTTGCATTTGAGCAGGTCGCAAACAATTATGTTTTCCACAATATATAATAAATATAGTGTTTTTATTCACTTTACCATTTGCAGAATAATCTGTTTGTTGTTTACATATTTATGAACACTCTTTTCCTTATCCAACCCCTATAATATTTTTACACAATTTCACTAATACACTATCGCCAATATCTGTTTTATGTTTAAATCCTTCTTATAACTTGTTTGTGTACCAATTTAAATCAAATAAATTTCATTTGAATATACGTTTCCATATTGGAATTAATAGTCAGAAAATAGATACGGAGACTGTACCGCATGCCGAAAGTTAACACCAGGGTCCCGTTTGAAACATAAGATGTGGTTAAACTTAATTTGTTTGATGTTTCAATAACGCTGTGAAGTGCTGAGAAGTGACTATGGCGTTTTAATTATTGTATATATAAAAGAAGTACCATGAATTGTACTCTTGAGTCATAACTTTGGGTTAGTAAACGTTTTTTGCGCAACTTGTTTGCTTTTTTCATTTCAAATGATGTCGTGCTCAATGGTCGTTATTTATTGTGATTTGTGTAAATAGGTAATAGTGCAATGTGTGCGTGCTATCCATTTTCTAGTTCTTGTTCATCGTAATATGATATTTATTCTCGTAACCACCCTCCCGTACTACCCTTTTAATATGGTGTTGACAGTAAAACTCGTTATCTTAAAAAATGCATAAACCTATATTATTTAACATAAATTTACAGAATATACCACTAATAATTATTTGCTTTACTTCCAAACTTGAAAGTGCTGTCCGCGATAAAACGTGTGTATATATATAAGCATATACGTATTGTTAAAAGTAAAAAAATCACGGAAATGTCACCGACGTCGTTTTTAATTTACTAAGTTCCGGTTATGACGTCACGATTTCACAGCTGTCAAACGCCAAACTCCCGATTTAACGGAACGTCACCGATTAACCAATCAGAGTTCATGTATTTGATCGCGTGACGTCGTACATCAAAATCATCTAAATACCAACGTTTTGTTTTTAGAACGGCCCATAAAGCACAAGAAATCACCTTAACATACCTGCGTATCCGTCGTGTTACTTAGTAGTCAGTGATGGTTTTTAGAAACATTCAGTGCAATTCATAAACGATATAGGAACCTTGGTGGTGTCTGAAAAAAATTCAGTGTGACTATCTCTTCATTAAAATTCTTGGTCAATAGAAACCATCTAGCAATCAAATCGTGAAAGGAAGCCATAACGCTGGAGGAGTGTATCATCTGAAAAATATAATCTTAACAAACAGATGTGGCTGAAATATTGCAATAGATGAAGGCAAAGTTCACACTTTGGTAAATAAATCATACCAATGGTTTTAAAGTTTTGTTTTAATTCTCTTTTCTATTTTCTTGATTACATCATATTCACATACTATGAAACCCAAACGATTATCAATAACATCAACAATTAATAATTCTTCTTGTATCTGTAGACATAGACTGGATTTCATAATGACTATTATATATTATGTTGCTAAAGTATCCTCAAAGTGATTTATACTTTAATTATAACATTTATATACATACACGAAATACTTTTATACGTCATTGAATATAAATTTAATTATTAAGTAATATGTATAAATCTGCCCTAATAAGCAAAAGCAGCCAGATCTATACAGTTTAAAATTTGTTCTCGTATTAATTATAATTTCATAGGGTAATTTGTTCTGGCAATAAGTTCTTAAGGCCCTGGAACTATATTTATACGGCCATGTTGTATTAGTTAGCAAAAGTGTTACGAATTATAATTTCATAGAGGTAATTAGGCCCGGGTGCAATAAATACTTACGACCCCGAAACTATATTTATACTGCCCGTTGTATTATTTGATAAAAGTGTTACGAAATGGATGTTTCTGTATTGGCCCTTACGGGCCTCTAGCCAATACTGCTGACCTGGAATCTATACGAGGGGCAATACAGAACCAGCCAGATAGTAAAACTATATTATAACTTAACCTATTTGTTGCACATCTACAAGCAGAAGATATTCATCTAATAACATTTAAAGAGCTTAAGGTTATTTCATAAGTAAATTTCACTAATAAAGTTTTTTTGTTTCTTTTATGGTGTCAATATCCTAAATCAACCAATCGGATTATGAACATAAGCAAAACCGATGGAGATCAAAACAAAATAGTCTTACTCGATTAACTATCATATTAAATTTATTTTACTGAAAGATAAATTTATTAGGATTAATTTGTATCTACCATTGTTAATTTCTCATCATAAGAGAAGAAGTAATAATCATTTGAATAACAAGTCTATGTGAAGAGATATCTCAATGTCGTCTAAGACACCATGATGTTACACTATATGCATGGTTCTATGGGATAATTGTTTTTAAATTTAAAATAAAATCATTGTCTTTTGTCTTTCGAAAAACGACATAATAGGGATTAATGTCAGAGTGAAACTGGCTTTCTCCATCAATGAGGAGAACCATTATTTAGAAAAGGAAGTGAAGATAATGCAACGTTTAAACCACAATTAGCTATAATAATTAAACAACTCATGAAATTATCCTACTGCATTCGGTAACTTGTGAAATGATTTTGTTTTTTTTTTATGTTTCATCGGGAAACTTTGGCAAACATCGAAAAATTGTAACTGAAATTTTCAATACACAATTTATGACACCGGCTGTAAATTTGCATTATAAGAAGAATCCTTGGAATACTTGCACAAACATTATACAAACCAACAGTTTTGTTCACAAATATTTGTTTGATAAAGACTTCAATGCCATTTCATGCGACATTTTGGATATACTTTCGAGTGCTAAATAGTGTATGGTGTTAAATAGAAATACTCATGACAAATTGATATTCAGATTATCATTATCCGTGCGAGACATTCCTGACACCGATTAAAACAGTCCATTTTCTCTTTGCATAGTGGTTATAAATATATACAAAGCTATTATGCATATGATGAATGATTTTTTTTTCCTTTATTCGACGTAAGACATTCCAAAAAATAACAGGCGGTATCGTTTAGTCACGACCAGGTAAAGCAGTTGAACGACAGACATCAGAACACAAATTTCAAAGAAAGCTGATGATTTGATCAAATGAACCATATAAAATTCGGGTGGGTTATGGTGCTCCGAGAGGTTAGGTATTTGTTGCCTCCACTGTTAGTATCCGTCGAGTTATTATGAAGTAAAAGGTGGTTTTGTAGTGACAATTGAATGTCACAAACGATATAGGAATCGGTTAGATGTTACGTCCGCTCTGGTATTTCATGACAGTCTATTGAGTCACAATAGCGACCGAAAAAAGTAGGATTGGAGGAGTGTCTCACCTGAAAAATGTATATTCATACGTATGCAGGTTAAATATTGCAACAGATTACAGCAACGTTCACTAATCAGAAAATAAGTTATTTCCATCGTTATAAGGTTTTTTTATTTTTACATTTTCTAAATTACATCATATTCACATACGTATAAAGCCCAAACATCCATAAAATACTTGCTAGAATTAATAGTTTACTGGTATCCTTAGAAATGAACTGGGTTTCATAATGTATATGGTATTCCCTTTAGTACCTTATATTTATACATGAAATACTTTCATACATCATTGAATATCAACTTAATTATAACTTGTAATTATTTGTTGTACTCTGCAAATATTAGATATTTGTCTGATAACCTTTAAAGAACTGTTGATTTTTCGATTAATAAATTTCACTGATAAGGTTTTTCCGTTTATTTATGGTGAAAAAATACTATATCAACCAACCGGATTATAAACATACGCAAAACCAGTCGAGATCAAAACAAAAAAGTCCCACTCTATTAACTATCATATTAATTTTATCTCTTATATCTCTTTCCTGTTTTTACTCTTACTGAAGGATTAGTTTGTGTCTACCATTTTTAATTCTGATCATTAGAGAAGAACTCAAAATTCTATGAATATCAAGTCAATATCAGGAGATTTTCTGGAATCCAAGATAGCTTTAGATAGTGGGTTCCTCTTAAATAAAGGCGTTTTAAAACAAGAGTGTTTAGATTAAATGATGCCACTGGTGGAGCGGAAGTCGATAACCCTTTCATTAACCTGAACTCACCCTAGTTTTTGTATGGTTTGTGTTAATGTAGCTTCAGTTTTTAGTGTCTTGTTGTGCGTACAATGTTTGTCTTTCGTTTCTTTTCTTTTGACCGCGATCTTGTTTGTCTTCTGATTAAACGATTTTTGTCTGTCACTTTGAAATCTTCTATTTTTGATCGAGGACAACGTACAATTCAAGATATTAATATGTTGACAGTAAAGTTATACGTAAGGAAAAATAGCTAGAAACATTTGAAAAAGGTTAGTTTACACCTAAAAACGATTTTTTTCTGAGCAGTTATACAAAGAAGAAGTTGAAAATCACAACAGCAATAAAAATACATTAAATGGAAGATAAGGAGACTTTCATAGTTCCATTTATATCTCTTTAAACTGACATAATTAATATGAAAACAGTTTAAGTTTATTGTTTTTTTTTTTTTGGGGGGGGGTGAGTTTTAATGTTTTCCTGATTCTGTTACAAATATAATACCTGAGACATATAAATTTATATAAATATAGATTTACTGTCGTTGAAAAATTAAATATGAAAATGAAAAGATACGGGGTAAATGTCACTGCACTTGAACCACGTTAAAAAAAAAGGAATTAGCTAATCTAGAGGTCTCCACAAGGTCTTCAACAAAGGCCGAATACTTTCATATACCTTGAAGTTTGCCAATAATGTTTGGTAAATAAATGCAATGAATTACCTGAACTCACCCTGGTTTTTGTAGGGTTCACGTTACTCCAGCTTTAGTTTTCAATGTAGTGTTGTGTGTTTTATGTTTGTCTTTCGTTTCATTTTGTTGGCCATGGTCTTGTCTGTCTTCCGACTTACAATTTCTGTCCGCCCCTTTGTTATCTTCGAATTCCTTTTAAAGGAAAGTTGTACGTGTAATCAGTCAAAACAGTTTTGTGTTAAATTTGAAAGCATGATTTGGGCGAAACAGGTTTTTGAAACCTGATTTAAATGTTCAATGATTTACCGATTGACACCTTACCTGTATTTTCCATAAAGGTAATGATGGTCAATTTCATGTACATGTATTAAATGTTTACTAAATTGCCTTGTTAGAAAATTATATTGGAAAATACTTTGGTGATGCTTAACTATAAATATAGGGACGAATTGGAAATAACGACAGTCTGATTAAGAGCATTAATTTGCTGTGTAGAACGTTAATAATTGCCACCTTATTACAGCCAATAAAACAGCTAAATTTGTAAAAAGGCAATCAATTCACGGTAAATTATTAACGAAAGCGATCATGATAATCGATTGATACACACCATATGTCTGAATATTGATGCTGTGGATATAATATAATAAATATTATAATAATCATAAGATAAGAAATTAATCAAGAAGATTATAAATATTTAAAATAGGACGCCACGTTTATTGCCAAGCATCCTACACTTGAGATTTGAGTCAATATTAACTGTCTATTATAATAAGCATTTATCGTGTTAAGTAAAAAAGAAACACAAGTGTTGCCTGGTTATGATGCAAGTACTACACAGTCTGCAATCTTTCATTTTCAAAAAGATTAAGGGTTGAATATTTCTAAGGTCAAGCGATAAATGATGTTTATCACTATTCAGCTACTAAAAATATACGCATAATGTAGGCGTTGGTGTTGCAACTTTTTAAAGTTTTCAAGATACCATTGCACTTTGTTCGGTAACATCCAGGTTGGTCTACTCCCAGTTCGTCTACTATTGAACAACTCCCAGTTGTTCTACCATTTGACCACTACGAGTTGGTCTACTTCCAGTTCGTCTGACATTTGACCACTCCCAGTTGATCTACTCCAAGTTCGTCTACTATTTGACCACTCCCAGTTTGTCTTCTCCCAGATCGTCTACTATTTAATCACTCTCAGTTGGTCTTTTCCTAGTTCGTCTGCTGTTTGACCATTCCCAGTACGTCTTATTTAACGAAATATATTATTCCTATTTGGTTCAAAAATAGTTTTTTTTCCAAAAGAGAAAAAAGGACATATAATCGTTTGTTTAAATTGTCTGTTTAACTTTAGACTCGTTTTTCCATTTCTCTTTTATTCTTTTATTTCATATTAAATTTTGATTATCTTATATGATTCATAATAGCAATTCTGTCTTGGGATTTTATATAGAAGCTCTTTCAATTCAGAAATGAAAGTCTTTGTTAAAGAAAACAGTTGTTTCGTGAAACTGAAAAATTTACAATTAGTAGCAGAATCTTCCTTTGTTTACAATTCAAGATGATGCTGATAACATACACAAAACGCAAATAGTCATAGAATCTAGAACGTAGATTCTGTTGTAAATAGGTTGTACACAATAATATGCACATGTTCTGTGAGATCAGGGTAGACCTTCTGAGAAATTTAAATGGTCTTAAGCAGCAGATGCAGAACTATTGTAGACATCAAGATGCAATTTCGATTAAACGATTTCCTTCTTTCCCCCATTGTATTTTCGATTGTTTTCCGCAAACATGATTTGAGTGGCCATTTTTCAAATCAACGAGGCTTAGATTTTATTACCTTTGAGAATAAAAGAAGATTATTATGTCGTACAGATATGCTAGCAGACGAACATTTATGAGAAAACTTTAACAGCAGTGAAAAATCCTTCATTGTTCTTTAAACAGCAATGAAGCTTATTTTTTAAAAGAGACTAATTACATACAGTTTCAAATTGGTGAAAAAAACGAAATTTAATGACACAATTTAGATAAGGTTAAGGTATATTAACACTGAATGTTCTCCCTTTATTGTTTAATTTTGGTTCAATATGTTTACCGTTTTCTTAAAAAAAGTGTATATTTGTGCAGTATGTCGCTAAAACAATCTAAATTAACATTTTTTTCAGAAAATACATAATTTGATAAATCACTGCGAAAATTTATCATGTTAATTCCACATATCTGATATAAAAGGATTTAATAATATCACAAACTATGCTCTTTAAGAAGAACCATTAGTTCGAAAATGGAACCAATGAAACAAATAAATAATAAACACTACCCAAAGGCATTCCATTAAACCCGATTTTCTCGGAAATCTGATTCCCAAGATGTTTGTTCTCACAATTTTCAACAAGTTCAGTTGGTGGTTTGACATTTATGTTGTTTGTTCTTACAATTCTTGGTAAAGTAAGAATGAATTATTTTCCAGTTCAATGTGACATCAATCCGGAAACAAGAATTTGCAGTAATGTTTTGATATATGCTAGGAAAGATAAGATTCTGACGCGACACTAGAAAGCTTATAATACAATCATATGACGAAGATTGTTGCCAAAACTCCCTTTTTATACATACTTTATGTTTACCTTAAATAACTCTGAATTATAATTGTGTGCAAATACCGATGTTTCGCTTGTTTCTATTCTTATAAAAACTAATAATATAAGGCCAATATAACAGAAGTAATTCGAAAATACCAAAGGGGCAGACAAAAATCGTTCCCTTCGAACAAGTCAAAAACACCGAAAACACTGAAAAACGAAAGAGCATGGGCGTGCGTACTTTATGTGACGTCATTTCCGCTCAGGTGACTTCAGATGACTGCGTTTCTTGTAATGACGTCACATGAGACCTGAAAATGCAAACAAAAATGCACCCATATACTACTATCTTGTGATTAGAAAAGCTTAGGTCAATCGTTGTTGGCAACGTTTGGATATTTTATATAGAATATAATACAACATTTGACTGTTGTTTTTATGTTTTTTATTATTATTTTTAAAACTTAATAACATCCTCAGGTTCTGGTTGAAAGTTTTCTCACTGTGGAAGGGCTGATTAATGTGCTATATGTATAAAACCATTCTAATACAAACAGTTTTCCGCTTGTTTCAATATTGGCTTTCCCTAAGTTTGCACATTTTCGAAAATGATGGACTGTTACAGCCATGTAAAGGGATGACATCTTTTAAAATACAAGTTTACCAATGTTAAGTAAATATGGTGAATTTTAATATGCCATATGTACATTTTAAGAAGTAAACACTCATCAGTAGCAATTAGAACCAAAATATATAGGAAGTCCGAGGTCCAAACATGGTAAAAGAAGCATTCAAATCCAAACAAATAGAAAAAGTAGGCCAACTCCGAGGGTAGGGACAACTAATAAGTTCAATACTTTTCGAAGCCTTTCCATATTTTCAGTGCCTTAGAATTTAATCAAATGCAAATTTCTGTAAAACTTTGTTTGATCAATTTCATGACAGACAGTCTGACAACTGGTGAATGGCCCTTGAAACCTCAGGTTCATCAACAGAAGCATCGACCCCGTAGTTTCAAAATACAAGTTTACCAAAATTGAAGAAATATGGTGCACTTTTATATGCTATATGTACATGTCAAAATCAAGACAGAACAGAACCCATATTACCTGGTTACGAAATTTTGTTCCCGATTATTGTAAACGTGGAGGCCGGCTGCTCTGATAAAAAAAATATTGAAAATTTAAAAAAATCACATTTAAACAGTTTTGTTGTAATAAAGGAAAAATTTTTATGCCAAGTCATATCTGAGCAATTTGATTTCCTATAACCACACCCCTCTCTCGCCTCATTAAGCAGGGTCTGGCACACAGTGGCGGTCCCCTTTAAACTGCCTTTCACAAACCTTTCACAAACAATTCAATGCATCACACATTTACCTTAAATTTATTGCATATTAATCAGTGTATTTGTGATATGTATAAAAATAATTTGGAAAGAAAAAAATTCAATTAAATGATCTTCTCTTTGGCCGCTAGTATGGTTTTTGAATTAGTATCGGTAACTGATCATTAATAATCTCTCAAATCGACGCAGTTCCATTTCAAGTATTCACGACCATTTGAATATTTTGGTATTTCATTCTATTATCAATATAACTCTAATGTGTTTTTGTTTCAGTTGTGAATGTTAAATTGCAGCCTATCATATCTTATTGTTTTACAACTGATCGCTTATACGCCTTTTTTAAAAAGTTTTCAAAGGTTGGTTTCAAATAAGCTTGTATTATTATTATTATAAAATTATTATTATTATCATTATTATTATTATTATAAAATTATTATGATTATCATTATTATTATTATTGGAGTAGTATCCAGTAAGGGGAGTCACTGTGCTGTTTAGCCTTCGCTAAAAAATCGTCTTACATAAACTTTTACATCCAGTGTTGTTTATAGTTAGACAGTTATACAATTTAAATATACCCAGGGTTCGTTGAATTATACTATTTGAAGGGTCGCCCAGAGGCAAAAAACAACCAGCAAATATATGATCTTTCCACGATGATGAATTATAACTGGATTTTCAATTTAGTTTTTAACAGGCCACGTTACAATATTAATACTTTGCTTTAATCATAGACGTTCAAAATTGTTCTGGGAATAGTTTAATTTTCACTATAAAGGACAACGTTAACCTACTTCACGATTTGTGTACATATATGAATTCATAATTACCTATGTTGAATAGATTATGGAAAATTTTAGACTGATATTTGTACATTTTAGAGATTAAACTCTGAATAGCATTAGAACCAAAACGTAGGAATTCAAGATCTAAACATAGCAAAAGTAGCACTCAAATCCAAACAAATAGAAATGGCAAGCAAATACTTTATTGCTTTAGAATTTTATGGATACATCCACTCAAGGTTGAAGTCGTCCCTACAAAAATCTTCTGGTCGCCGTCAGGAATTGGTTGAACCATATGGTATCAGTGTATCTAAACTAGTTATGGGTCTGTTACTGGTAAAACAAATATATACACTTGGTCATAAATATGGAATATTGACATTTTTTTAGTCAAAATATCAACTTTGGAGACCGCAAAAACTATGAACCAGAATGCCAAAATCTTTACGCAAATCTCATTGTTTTACTTCAAGTTACAAAAGTGTCCGATTAAAGTTTTTTGTCCGATGGTTAGTTTTATGAGTTCTGAAACTAACATTTTTGTGAAAAAAAATTATAACTTTGTATTCCGGATAGAACACTTTCAAATGTTTTTTTTTAATTTTAGCATTTATCTATCTTCTTATATCATCCTGCAAGCATTTCCTTATAAGAATTCTGTTTGACAAAGTCTAGCGATACCTTTTTCAAATGAAGGTCGAAAATTAAAATATTCCATATTTATGAGCGAAAGTATAAGATGACCTCTTCTCGGATTGACATTTTCCCGGATTTCAGATTTAGGTTTCCACGACGGGTGTTGCACGCAAGACAGGGGATGCTTACCCTTCATGAGCACCTGATTCCACTCCTGTTTTGTAAAGGAGTTCGTGGATTTAAGGTTTACGTTTGATCTTTCGCATGGGTATTCTACACTGGACTCAACAAATGCAACAATTTCTGTAAAACATTGTTTGATAAATTTTAGGTCAGACAATTCTGAAATGTCTGACAATTGGGCTGGTAAATACCCTAGGTGACCTCTGGTCGACCACCAGAGGCATCGACCCAGTTATTTAACAAAACGTAGGAAGTTTAAAATCCAAACGTAGCAAAAAGCACTTAAATTCAATCCAATCAAATCGAAATGGGAAGTCATATCCGACGGCAAAGGACAACTACTAAGTGCGATATATTTCATTTTAAACGACCACAGAGAAAAATTTTACTTTGGTTTGGTTTAGAGTGTCCTTTTTAGGGGATTCACTGTTACAGTGAGAAAAAAAACGCTAACAAGTCACAGTTTGCTTTTTCAGAGATTTTCAGAACTGATTCAAAATGATGGCTTTATATTTATATTGATATGTAGTATCATTTATATACTATATCTGGTCCGAGATCTTTAGAAAATGGACCTTATATTGAATCAATTTCGGGCAAAGGTATCCATACCTCTTGTTGTTAAATAAGGAATGTGTCTCCATTTAAAGATAGATCGTTATGTATAGTGATTTTCAGAAACGTTTTAATAAAATGTAAATTAATAGTATAATTAATATAATTATTGCTTTAAGATTAATCGGAAATTTGAAGAATGGTCAAAGCACTTGAAGAAAGATTTAAATTTAATAATTTTTGTCGTCAGCAGCTGGGGGATTTTATCGTGAAGAATTGAAATTAGAATGGTATTCAAATTAATTTCGGTTATTTATCAATTAAATCTCTGAGATCGATACAGTTATATTTCGGCTGGGGATCAGTTCGGGGAAGGTGCTTAATTGCGACTGTTTGGGCTTGGGCGGATAATATTGCCTCACCAGCTGGCCCCACCAACTGGCCCTCAAAAGGACCTCTCTTTAAGAGGTGTTGCAAAGGAATTTTTAATTTTTTAGAGTGTGGCATTCTGCCAAAAGGTGCACGGTGGTAACGTTCCCGTTCTTATTTATACATACCAAATAACCAATTGCATCCTTATAATAGGAGTAACAGGGGACTGCTTATGCGTGTGAAGCGGAGATTTAGAAATGTCGACAAATATTTTATCTTATTAATAGGTTAGAAGACATCTTTGTTTTTTCACTTGATTACTTTTTCTTTCTGTAATCGTTTTTCTTGTACAGTTGAATTCGAGATAGTAATTCTTTTCCCTTTTCATTAGTTGAATTATTTAAAAAGGTAATAATTAAGAAAAGTATGAAAAAAATCGAGTACTCTGTGTCAAACTGCATACATCGATTGATTGATTAATGAATTGTTGCCTAAATTCCAGCGGCAAATATTTCATGCGTATTCAGATCGAGAACAAGTTATCAAACAATAAATCATATATGGAGTGGACTTGGGGTCAGACCGGGGAATTTCCTAGCCACAGGATGCCTAATTGCGATGGTTTTTTTAGGGGGAGGAAATTTAGCTCGAGGAACTGATCACTAACGGGTTACTCATTTCGAGCTGCTGGAAAGGGATCTTGCGGCGTTCTCCTCATCGCGGGGCACGACGGTGACCTTTCCGTCCGAGAGGGTTAAACTAAAGATTGAGCAATACGCATCTTATAAAAACGACATAAGTAACAAATGGTATATGACCGGAAAAAAGGAATTCGAAGATACCAAAAGGGCAGACATAAATCGTTAAGACGGAAGACAGACTGACCATGGCCAGCAAAATAAAACGAAAGACAAACATAGAACGCACGACACTACACGGAAAACTAAAGTTGGAGTAACACGAACCCTACAAAAACAAGGGTGAGTTCAGGTGCTCCGGAAGGGTGAACAACTCCTGCTAGTAGCACCCGTCGTATTACTCAGTAGCCAAAGCCGGTATATAGTCACAATCGATGTTAGTCACAATCGTTTTGGGAACGGATTTGATCTAACGTCAGATACAGAAAAAGTTTATAGTTCACTAATCTTACTTCAAAGCACTGCAAAAAACGGAAAGGTACTTAGTAGTTGTCCCTACCGTTGGGTTTGGGTTCCTATTTCGATTTGTTTTAGTACTTCTGTTACTATGTTTGGATCACAGACTTCCTTTGTTTTAGTTAAGAGGTTACTCCTTGTAATATACATATATCATATAAACATTCACCATATTTATTCAACATTAATAAACTAGCATTTTGAAACCACTGGGTCAATGCCTCTGCTGTTGGATTAGAGGTCACCTAGGAAATTTACCAGCCCATTTGTCAGACCTACAGAAATTTGCTGCATTTGTTTAAATTCTAAAGCACTGAAAATACGGAAAGGCTATCTAAACCATCATCCACATCGAGGCAAAAGGCAAATAAAAAGCAGACTTCAATTCAATCCGAATTCATTTCTTTATTTTGTTTATTAATATATTACTTTCATTTTTTTTAAACATTCATTACTTTCGTAAAAAATGCATACCTTTGACGAGGTTGGTTTTTTGTTCAGTTAATATATATATGTATGGTTAAACCGACAAAGGTAAAAGATAATTGGGGTCAAAATATTGACTGACTTAATTTTAAAATTCTATGTGACATTTCTTAGTATATCATGTATTCTTTCCCCAAAAGTTTTTAAATAAGCACATATCATAAAATAATGAAAAGATAGCCAACACCCTTGTTCAATAGTCTATTCTTGTTTGAAGAAATCTAGTTAAAGTGAGTTCGTTAAGATAATTTAGTGACACAGTGGTAAATTGTGTAAAAAAGTCATAACTGTCTGTCTGTGTTGTAATGGAACAGATTGTAAATTTTAAAAGGCTTTATTGATTTCTTGATGCAAAACTTTATTGATTGATTGCTTGATTGATTGGTGCTTAATGTCCAATAGCAAATATGTCATGCATATTCATAACGAGAGCATATAAATGAATGATGATGATGAATGAACCCTGCTTTGTACTAGACCGACACGCTGAGCCGGATTTTTAACGTGCTAGCTCACGAAAGCAACAGTCCGCAGGAAGACATGCCAGATTACCCAGACACATTATTTGACTGGGCCGACCAGTGTTTGCTCTTACTCCTAAATGCTGCGTGCTTAGCGGAGAAGCAGCAAATACCAATTTTAATGTCTTTGGTCTGACCCGGTCGGGGATCGAACCCACGACCTTCCGCACTCGAGGCGAGCACGCTGACCATTACACCACCGAGGCGGTGTGACATCGTAGAAAATAACTAAAAACAATGGCTGTTGAATGATTGTCTTCTACCTGAAAATAAGCTTGTAATCAACAAATTTTACTATTAAGCCTTGCTGAGAACTTTTCAAATTAATTGACAGATTTTTTTGGGTAATTCAGTCTTGTATAAACTAATAAAATTAAAATGTGAAAACCTTTCTGAAATGGATGATTCTGAATATTTATGACTTATTTTTACTATTTTCATAAATGACTATACACTATCAGTGGTCGCTATAACTTTTCTGAAAAATCTTTATATTGTCCTAAAACTTTTTATAATGTTCAAGTTAATAAAAATGCTTGTTTTCGCAAATTTCCAGCGTTTTCTGATTTTTTCAATTTGAATTTTTCTGAAAATCAGCATTTTTAACATAAAACTGTAAAACTCAACTTTCTACTCCAAATTTCAAACATTAATTGTGACGTATCAAATTTCGAGGCAATGGTCCCAGTTCTTAATGATTTTCCTTTAAAATGTGAAAATTGTTTAAAATTAAAGACGCTAAGGCGCGATCGAGCGAAATTTTTCGTTTAAATTTGTTTCTTGCAATGGAAAAATATGGGAGCGCAGCCTCAAAAACTGGTGCAAAAGCAACAGTTAAAAGTTTTATTCCTTTATTTTTGTATTTTTTAGGAGCGAAAGAGCAAATTTTAATTTTTATATTTAGGAATAACAATGAAAATTTCTTTAAAGTGAAAAAAATTGGAGCGAGTCTGGAAATTTTGAACCCATAATATGAGGAGCGAGCGAATCCGAAGAACTATTAATTTGGAGTGGCCTAATTTGGGAGTTTTAACTAAGACATCGGTTCAAAGACTTTTCAAAATTTCTAAATTTTTTAAAATGAAACAAAATGATTTTTTAAAGAATTGTTGCTTTATTTTTTTTAATGAACAAAGAATCAGTTGACAACACAATCAAATATTTTTACGTCCAAAACGTCAGGTGTTGCGTTTCAATTGGCTTCAGCTGCAAAGGCATGCTATACTTGAAATATACCCTAAATTTGGAATATGATCTATCCCGTTGGTATGCACGGATTTTAAAGGAGAAGCAACGTCTGGTTATGTAACCCGCAACAACGTTATATGACCAAAAAGGTTTTAATAAGTCGGACTGTAAGGCATTATTGTTAATTTTGTTTTGCTCTTATCATCATAATTAATTAATAATTGTATAGCTTCAGGTTTCTTAATTGTAATTCAAATAATCGTTAGATTATACTTGCAACTTTTTTTCAGAAGAACATGAGGATTGACTGATTCAGAGTTTATTACTGCTGTGAAAAACAAACAATGAGAATGGTTGAAATAAAGTGGAGATTTAAAGAATGTTTGAGAAAAAATTGTCAGTATGGATACAGTAAGTATCTTTATTGATATTCCATGGGAGATTACGTTTCCAAAAAAATTCGATGAATTACTTATCACAAAGACCGCATCTCCCTTCTGCACTTATTTATTTTCGGGTACTGAAATTATGCTGGAAAGTTATTTATTTGCGTATTAAAATGTATTTTAGAAAGAAACAGTTTACATCATTCTAACATTGTAATTTGTAAAATCATCTTATATTTTATTTGGCTTATTGGTGTTTATTATGTCATGAACTTTATATTTCATTTGGTGCATGAAGGTAAGGTAAGAAATTCATAAACTTTGAGTGATCCTCCTATTTTTTACCCCTAACGTGTCTAATGAAGGAAAATCCAGAAAAGTGCTTCACACGCAATTAAATTTGTTTTAAATGTTATAAACGTCACTCCAGAAATTGTACGGTCGACACTACAATCTTATCGGCTGATATGGAATATCCGTTTCACAGATGAAGACGGACCTTTTCTCTGTGAAGTTGCAGAGTAAATCAAAAACCACCCCTTTGCCCTGAAATGACTAATACCAAATTGGAAAATGGACAATGCGGCGGGTGTCATTAAAGAGGCAGATTTGAATATATATAAATAGAATGAATATCTCAAAAACATTCTTTCTTAAGGAAATAAATATCGTTAACCACAGTCAATACAACTTTAAGCTATTGATAGATTCTGTAGAATATTTTGCAAGAAAATGGGCGAAACGACAGAAAGGAGAACGTTGATACCCTTTCAGAATTGGTAAAGCAGTAAGGTCACTAATTCAAAAATAAATCGAAGTTACCATAGGGGCAGACAGAAATCGTTAAATCAGAAGAGGACAAGACCGTGGCCAACAAAAAAGAAACGGAACTCAAACATAGTGCGCACATTACTTCACCTTTCTTTGTTTATACTGTTTGACACAGACCGGGGATTAGTAGAAACAAGTGCCCGTGCTTTGATATGCTATATGCCCATATAGTAACCTCTCAAGTCAACAATTGTAGAAGCTAGGTCCATCATATCTGGTCTTTAGTTAGATCTAGGTGATATTTTGCCATTCTGCTATATGATATCTGACCTTGACCCCAATTTCATGTTTGAGTGACTTTATCAGATTTTTACATTCAAATCCATTTCTCAACAACTCTTATACCTAGACACACCAATTCTCTTCTGTGGTTAGATCTTGATGAGTCAGTCTGCTATATGTAATTTGACATTGACCTCGTTTTCACGGTCAATTTTTGTTTTGCTTCAGTCCACATTTTTTAGTCAGCTATCCAATTTTCAGGCGATTCATTTCTGTTTCCACACTTGTCTATCAAATAGTATTGTTCCTATACTCCCCTTAATCTGCTTGAATTGAAGGGAACATAATCTTTAGTTAGATCTTGGTGAGTTTCTAACTGGTTTGAGAATTTGTGAAGATATAGGAACTAAGTAAACCCTGGAGTGAATATTTTTAGGCATTTAGCCGATGAGTTTTTGCATTACTCCGTCTTGAACACAATTTTCTTGCAAGCTTTAAATAAGAAACTACTCTACCGAATACTGTTCAGATCTATATTTAAATTTAAAAAATGACCAGTGAGTCAGAAAAGACTTTTCGTGTTTTGGATAGGCTCTTGATAAATGTTGGATCAAGTCTTTGGCTATCGATAGGGATATATCTAATATAAATTTTGTTTTTATCTTTTTTCAGGAAAACCGTTTCTGGTACTGTTATTATGGTCTGCAGTTTTGTATTCACTGGCTTATTTCTTCATATGTGGCAAACTCTTAATGCACGATTTATTTGGAAAACAAAGACCTAAATTCTTGTGCGTTGACTTCCAAGGTGGTTTAGCTAATCACATGTTTCAGTATGCATTTGCATATAGTACGGCAAAGAAGAGGAACCTTCAGGTTATTATTGATAAAGACAATATGTTAACCAAATATTTTCGTATTAAACCTAACACTTGGGAAGACTATGGATACAATAGCTATTGCTGTTTCTGCTTTTGGACTAGACAAGATAGCGTTGACTGTGGCTATGATGACAGCTTTGAAAAATTACCACATAAAGATCTGTCGTTTGATGGGTATTTTCAGTCATGGAAATACTGGATTGATTATGAACAAGACATTAGAAAATCTTTTACTTTCAATCAAGAAATAGTAGATGCTGCATTCATACAGTTACGTTATATTATGTCCGAGAAGAGTATATCAGTAGATAGTTACATTTTAGTAGGCGTACATATACGTAATGGTGATTACTCACAACCCAGATTTGCTAGATTCGGTTATAACATTCCTCCTGCAAGCTACTTGCAAAAGGCATTTCAATATTTTAAAAATCGTTTCAAGAAAACTTTGTTTATAGTTTGTACCAATGATCTGCAATGGACTAAAGAAGTGCTTTCAGACGAGAAAGACTATTATATTGTAAAGGGTAATCCTGCAGCAGTAGATATGGCCCTTCTTTCTATGACGAATCACACAATCATGACTGTAGGAACTTTTGGTTGGATGATAGGATGGCTGACAAAGGGGACAACTGTTCATTATAAATACCCTTATGTGGAAGGGTCGAGGTTTGCAGCAGAATTCCATTCAAATAATTCTGATCACTTTTATCCAGGATGGATTTCCATGGCATGAGGTTTATTATTAAAATTATTATGACGTTGCCTTTATTCAGAAGTGAAAGATTTATAGGGCATCAAAGACCATCGGAAGATTACACATGATAACTATTAACCAGTTTTAGGTCATTAAAAAAGCAAGAACTGAACAATAAATGTAGCGTCAGCAAATGTCGAGATGCCGGTTACAGCTTCAACACAATGTCTTTTTTCATCTGGGTATATAGTCATCTATAAATGGCCGTTCATGTCATAATTGTGCTGCTTTTAGCGCGCTAGTTTTTTCAACGCGTTACTTGTTACTAGTAACGCATTACTTACAATGAGTAAGCCTTATTTTAAGGCTGTCATTATTTTTATCGCCATAAGTGAAAGGTTTACAAGCCTTAAAAAATAAAAGCTTAAATATAACATTTTAATTTGTCTTATAAGGCAATAACGCGTTTTAATTAAAATGCCTTACTGCCTCATAAAGCAATAAACGAACAAAAATTACACATGTATTATCTTAATATTGCCCTTTAAATGAGGAACACGAGGCACTAATACGTTTCCGTATTTGATGCCAGTGCATTTTCTATTTTGATATTTGTTTCCTATATGGATTGTATGGACTTTACAATTGCTATACACAGGATAGTCGGATGGAGGAATGTGCGGTGGTTGTCATTTGGTAAGCGTTTTCCACAGATAATGACAGATTTTGATTTAATGTATTGCATTTTAATAAAGCCTTCAAGAACTTGGCGACATGAAAATTGATAGGTTAATATGCAAAATAATGATATTCCGGTTTTAAGAAATTATAACTTTGACAGAAAACAACATGAAAAGAGATATTTGTAAGCTTTGAAATTGACATCAACTTATTAAGGGGTGAAGAATATCAACATTTAAATTGTGGAAATTCAGAGTTATCTCCCCTGGCATTATTTCCAATTCTTCTGTCTTTTGCAGTCTTTACATAATATTTGATCATATAATAGACAATAACATACCTTTCGATTTTGCTGAGTTTCAGTTCTCTTTGGGGTAAAAGTAAAATTCAAAAATGTAAGAATACAATTTGTTTTGGTACACATGCATAATGCATCCATCAATGAATCATGTCCATTCATTAGTTTAATTCTTTATCTAAAAAAGTTATCTTAAAATATTCATTTCCTTTTCTATTAAGGTTCCACTAAAGTCAAAATATAGGACACCAACTGGCCCATAGAAAATGCGTAGTAAAAAATTTATTGTGAAATTTGAAATTATAAGCTTTTTGACACAAATAATTTTGAAATGGAATTATTGATGAAGTTGTTTAGACTTTTACTTGAAACTTTTTAAAAAAAACTAGTTTAATGGAAAGTGGTTTATACTTCATGAAAATTGACTGAACTGTTAAATTAACCTCAAATGCAGGGCAAGCTAGCAATATGTTTTTTAAACCCATGAAGAAAATAGATTAAATCTTATTTTGCCTTAGTGGTACTTTGAGCGCACCCTAAATGAAACCCACTAAAATATTAAAGCATTCCCATATTAATGAATATTAAGACTAATAATATCTAGCTTGCCTTGCAGTGGATATCAAGGAATCGACTTGTACTAATTTTATTAACTTAATTATTATTCAAACTTTAGAAAAAAATTTTGCCACCTTACTAGTAAATGTGTATAAAACTTCATTTCAAGATCTATTTTGTTGCCAAAAAATATATAAAAAGTAATATGTATCAGTTATAGCATTTTCTAATCATTTTCATATCTTAACTCTCTTGAATTATGAAAAAAAATTACAATTTTGTATAGCCTATCTTTGTCCCAGATTTTGACTTTAGTGGAACCTTAAGGGGAATTTACATTCAAATGAAGTTGAGGTTTATGAAAGCAATATTAATATATGCTTGACTGGTAAGCTATTTTGTGTTTATATAAAACATTTTATTCTTATGAAATATAAACCTGTCTCATTAAGGTAATATTGTCAACAGTAATTTGAGATTTTAAGAAATCAATTTGCTTTAGAGTTATCTTGCTTAATCTTGCACAACGAACATAAATTCAATTATTATTCAAATTTTGCTTAAAATGTATTATTATTTGTCTTGTTTTGAATTTGTAAATTGTAAATTATACCATAACCTTGTGCAAATGACTTTGAAAAGCATGTACAAAAATTCAGACGTTATTCATGTCCAATGTTTCATTCTAATAAAAATGGAAGTTACTTGTCCGATAGTAAACAATGTGAATTTATTGGTAATTTTGAATCACCTGTAGAAATTACCAGCGCAGGTGATCCTCAAATTCAAGGCTCAAAGGTCTGTGTAAGAATCTTACTTATTTTTGTTTTATGAGAATGATGTTGCATATAATCTCATAGATCTAACCAGAGGATTTGCTGGTGGTTATTTCTTATCGTATTCTAGGCATAGTCCTTCTATGACATAGGATATATTTTTAATAGCGATTTAAAATTATTATCCGAGTCATCGAAAATCATGTCAAATGTTTCATTGTAGCAAAAATGGAAGTTGTTTGTCCGATAGTAAATAATGTGAATTTATTGGTAATTTTGAATCACATGTAGAAATTACCAGCGCAGGTGTGCCTCAAATTCAAGGCTCAAAGGTCTGTGTAAGGATCTTACTTATTTTTGACTAATGAGAATGATGTTGCATATAATCTCATAGATCTAACCAGAGGACTTGCTGTTGGTAATTTATTGTCGTATTCTAGACATAGTCCTTTTACGATAGAGGATATTTTAAATAGCGATTTTAAATTATTATCCGAATCATCGAAAATTTGGTAAGTAAAATTTAACTCTAAGAAAACATAAAATTTGATATTTTCTATAAATAGTACTTTCTTGAAGAAAACATTTGATGACTCTTAATGAGAGCTTTCAGTAGTATGTCAACGAATTTTCTCTATCTTTTACCGTTTTCGAGCAAAAAGAGGTCAAAGTCACAGTTTGGAAAAAATACTATGCCAGGTGAGCGATTACAGGTTTTGTGGTGTGACTGATTGGTACCAGATACATTTTTTATTGATTTCGGATGAATATGTGGTGTTCCACTTTCCATGTCTAGTTGAACGTCCTCAACTCAAAACTATATCTAGTAAATCAGACCTCTTAACAAGCTCGTCACCATAGCAGAATATACGGTATTTAATAACTGTCTTTGAAATTTCCAAGCCAAATGCATTTAAGTCGTTATTTTCATATGGTTTGACACTGGTGACATAATAAAGCTCACAAGTCAATGTAAGCAGGCGACGCAAGTTTTCCATGGAAGACTCAATCCTTTTTTTTTAAATTAGTACTATCGCTTTCTCACATGTTACTGCGTTCGGCATGTTGCTGTATTAGCAAAATACTGTATCAACTTTTGACATTGTGACTCTTTGAACAACTTTCTCATAACAACATGCAGTGTTTGTAAGTAAGTGTGCTTGCAATTATTGCAGAATATGAGACGTTAATTGTGCAGCTTTCCAATTTCCTATGAGTGACGTGACTTCTTGTTAAAACAACCAGACATGCACAAAATATTTTATTCCAAAAAAAGTATAACAATGATTTTATAAAAATACACAGAAATTTGAGATTCTGATTTCAAGAGGTAAAAGATCTATTTTAACATGTTGAAGGTACAAAATACAAAATTACCAATGTACAACACACATTAACAGTACTTTTCCAAAATAGCAATGAAGGGAAATTACAAATATTCTACTTTATGTCTGACATGGTCTTCCTCGCGTCCATCATAAAACAGACTAAGAAATAGAAACATAATAAATTAAACTTATTTTTAATGCAACCGAATTCTCGATTGAGTTTAGATTGTCCCCATTTACTAGTAACTTAGTAGATGAATTTGTACCGTCATAAAAAAATTGGTCCCCTTTTCTCAAATTAGTATAATTACCAATGCTACAATATCTAATTTAGTAACAATTTACACGGATGTATGCGATTTTAAACAATCATGATTACTATCATATATGAAAAGATGTCATGAAAGGTCAAATAGCCCTTAAAGTCTTAATATTTGTCTGAGAAAAATCTGAGCATGTATTTAAAGATATTGAAGATTTAAATATAATCCAAAGTCTCATCAATTTTCTATGCTTGGATTTTTTCTAGCACCGAAATGAAATTTTCTTACCTTTAAAAATTTGTTGAATTCTTTTAAAAAATGTTCAATTACTAAACTGATGGTTAGAATCCATCTAAAAATTAAAATAGGAACTTTCTAAAATTTGAATTTTATAAGTTTGTGCAAATTTAAGAAACATTTCCTTTTTGGTAGTGTTCTTGACTGAAATTTTAACGCACTGCTTTACGTAAAACTTTACAAAATGTCGACCTTATATTGTCCATGTATAATTCATAAACATATTGCACTACTTTGTGCGTTCATATTAATATAAAGAACAATCACATAATTTTCTGTAGATGTGTGTAAAATTTAATATATTCCTTAACATGACGTATTTGTAAACGACCACCTTATGATCAAATAACCAACTTGTATACAAATAAAATATCAAACCGTATTTAAGGGGACGCTTATATCCCCCATCCATCTGTTATCTTATTTCACATGTGTCCAATAAAAATTAAAACAAAACATTACTGTGCATTTAAATAATAAGTATCCCAAATATGCCATCCCACTTTAAAATAAATAATTATAAGCTTCCCGCATTAAATATCTATGGTTAATGTGTTGTCAACACACTTTATATTTAAATATAATCCCATTGTTATCAAACGAATACTTTGGAACAATCACTCTTGATACACTTTGCCATTTGCCAGCATCTTCCAATTCTTGCATTAATACTTCTAATCTGTCTTTGTATTCTTCTACATAGTCCAGATACTCTTCCCGCATCACGATAACAACCAAACCACCTGAGAAAATAACCAAATGTCTCGCTTAAAGTATTAGATGTGGTGTTAAAACGCATTCATCAGTAAAACATTCTATGGCAACACTTCTTATATTGTGAAACAGCTTTAGTTTACACACAATTATCAACAGAATTTAGGAATAAGGCCTTATAATAGAAAAATAAAATTAAATGTGATCCATTATGAGTTTTAGAGTTTTGACCATAAACTGCATTTTAGTTATACATTTTGCAGTTTAGCATGGTAAAGGCTGTCAATTGTAAAGCATAACGAAGGTTTTTCTTTCAGTTGTGTGTTGGCTTCATGGTGGTTTTGCCGTTGCTTTATGTTTTGATCTCAGTGTTGTTTTTATTTAAAAAATAAGTTGATATTTTTTATCTGAAACCTTTCATAATCAGTGCATCCATAATGCTTGTCATAAGGTTTGTCCAAAGGTAGGTGGTTCCCAACGAGAACTCGCCTTCTAATCGATAATACTAAATGCTATAATATTGTTTGACGATGTCTGAAATTCGAGCAAAACCATTGATGCTAGCAATTATTCATTTTTACAAAATTTTGATATGCTCTCGCAGTGCAACCCCACTGACCAGCGTGCTTATATATTTGTCTTTTTTTTATCTTAATTATGTAGAATTTTGCCTTAATTGATATGTTTGATCTTTACTAATTTAATGTTCGATATTATCCAAGCAAGCCAAGGCTTCGCCGCCGGCGTTTGAGGCTTGAGAACACGCGGAGCGTTTATAAAATTATTTCAAATAACAACATTTATAATTTTGAAACAGCGTATTTCATAACTTTAAAATCGAATGAAAACTGAACTTATAAACTATAGCTGCTTTGGTACCGCTGCTTTAGGGGACCACGATAGTGTGTATGGTTAGGGTTTGATTATGGGTTAAATTTGGTTAGGGTAAGGGTTGAATGTTTGGTTAGGGTGAGGGTTAGGGTTAAGTTTGGGTTGAGGGTAAGGGTAAGAACAGATACGAGTCTCGTATAGGGTTAGGTCCCCAAAAGTAAATGAAGGCCCTTAACTTCATAATTCTAAAGATTAGTTCAATAAAAATCGAGAAATGTATCGGGTGCTTCAAATCCATATATTTCCGTCCAATACACCAAGAAATAATGCTTTCAATTGTTTGGCAGATAAAAAAACAAATCCATTAATCTCAACGGCATCACGTTTCAATGTTTACGTTTCAATATTTGCATCTTTCCGCAACGCTGCTTTTGAATAATGGGACGTCATTACAAATAGAAAGGTCAAATCTTGATCACGTGATACACTTACCTCAACGACGCAAAATGAAAGCTCACGAAGCCACACTGCACCAAACAGGCTTCTTTTTCTAGATTTAATTTAAAAAACTGTTTAAAACCAACAGTTTTTTAAAAAAAAACTTACCCCAAGGAACTCGATTTTGCTGTCAATTATCTGTTTTATTGCTTCGTTTCTGATTTACGATTTTTGGTGCGACCTTGCTTATATATATATGTAATATATTAATATATTTCCCGTACTTTTTCTGGGACCAGTAGAACAGAAGTGTTCCGTTAATCGTTGTATTGTCGCTCCTGTTACGAAGTAAGTTGCAGCCGGGTTTATTTTGTGTAACAGTACACGGTTGATATTAAGGTTCGCTGATATTGGAAGTATTTACAAACCTGGTTTTGTAATTCTAATCATCTCGTGTAAAGCTACACATGGAATGTGTCCTTCTCCCATTCCACCTGCTATAATGGCACAGTCATACGTGTCTAAAATTTACAAAATAAATAATTACTTGAGTATGAACATGTGGTCACTAAATCTTAAACAGAGTCGAAAAGATGAAGTTATCCCCCCCTGGCACATAACCTATACACTCTAGTTTGTCCGATCCGAATCAATGTTTTGATATGATTTTATTCACTACCGTTATTTGACCATATTAATTTCTTATATAATATACAGCCAATGTGGCAAAATAGAAAAAAAAGGTTTTATTTCCACTGTCCCGAAACAACACTGCTGATCACAATCTCCATTTTTCCTGTAGAAATTCAAATACTTATTATTGGCACTTAATATGAAAATGTTTATATCAATTGCTTGTAAAGATAAAGACACTCTCAGGTGAGCAAAACAGGCTCATTAGAGCCTCTGGTGTTTCTTTCAAAAACCGTAATCGTTTTTGGAATTAGCTATTGAAAAACAAATCATACAACGAAACAAAACTCGCTCTCTTGATGAAGGGAATGACGTAATATACTTTAATTTCAATTTCTTGAAACGCTCAAAAATACGTACTTTCAGGTTTGCAAATAGATTTATTTGAGTTTAGTCAAATATTACTGAAATACTGGAGTTTTCATGTGATAACTTGTGGTAAAACTTTTAACCCGATATTTCACATCATGCATTTTTATACGACAGCAAAAAATTGCGGTTATATTTATTAATTTATGATATCATACCAGAATGCATAAATTGGTAATCAATTTAAATTGCCGTTATACCAGTTAAGATGTTGCACTGTTACTTCGAAGTAGGGAAAGGACCGTCCTCATCTGGGGAAGATTGTGGTGTCGATTGTAGAATTTCTGAGAGTTTATTTCAACCCGTGAAGCAAAGTTTCTTTGTCAACGATTTGTTCCTGTCGAAAAAATGTGTTGGATACATGCCCTTGAAAAACATTTGAGCTGCGAGCTGTATATGCCGGGGCAGCTGGAATGTAACCGCAAATGAACAGAGGTTGACTATTAGACAGTTTGTCATAGTGTTTTGTATGTAACCTTTCCGAGATGAAGATCAAGATAGACCTAATTTGAAGTTGTTTTTTTTTAATTTTAAGCTCATTTGGATACCTGATACGAAGACAATCACGAAATCTAGAACTGTTCAATTAATCGAATTACTGTTCAATGAAAATCATCAACTTTAGAACAAGCAGATATTAATGGTTCTGGTCTAGTTTTCTGTACTTTTCTGCAAAAGTCCTCGGAGAAATTCAGCATCGAATGAGCAGAGAAATAGGTCGACAAGGAGGAGAGCATATATTAATTTGATTACAAATGAACCGAATATTTTCAATACTTTTGGTAAAAATAATAGAAGAGTTTCCGAAGCCGAAAAAAGCGTCTAATTAAGGAGTTTAATATACCGGCATTCTATGCGGTCAAACTTGTGTTTAAATCGAAGAAAAAGGTCTGTTTTAACATTTTAAAGATGTAGAAAAGACATCATCAGGACACATTTCTGTTATTTGTATAAATTATGGTGATACCCTTCTTTTTGCAAATTCACACTTCATTATTGCTTTCTTGATTGTCTTTTAAATATACAATATCAGTATAGATTTCTGCATTTTTTATAAACTGTTGAGTGTACTGAGCGTAACTTATCTATTGATATTTGTAAATAAAGCTGATATTCGAAGCTTTACACCCAAATATACAGTAGAGGTATAAATGCCTTAAACGATGGTCTTCCAAATTCAAAATATGACAAATACCAAAATATTGTAAAAATTTATAAATGTTATCTATACTGTCAATTTAATTGGTCTTTTTTAATGTTTTTGCGTTACAAGTGCTAACTAAGACGTTTGATATTTTTTTCGCAGCAAGTTATCATAATTAAGCCACGGAAATGAGACCGACCATCCGCATTTCTATTCATTAGAACGTGTCCGATCAATGCTGAGCAAAAAAATCGCCTACTATAACCTCAAAATGGTTATTTTAAAAAAGAAATCATATTTCATACTTCTTAAGTTTACTTGGTCTTGTAGTTAACAAAAGTAGAAATTTTGTGCTTTTAATTCAAAGACACTTTTGTTTACATAAAATAAAAATATTTTTGGCGTCAGTAAGAACATCGAATTTTATATAGGAGTAATTCAGCCGCCTAGAAAATTATATATCAAGTCAGAAGTATCAATGTTCTCCATTTTGGAATGGATTTATATTTTTTAACAATGTCTGAAGCTACCATCTATAGCAGGGAAGAAACTGAAAAATGTAAGCGTAAAACTTCTGATACAAATTTGTTTGTATAATTAAATAATTGTGATCATCCAGTCAAAAAAGCAGTGACTTAATTGATGAATTGCGGTTCTGAAGTTGTACCTTATATTGTTTTTAAAGAAAATGACTTGCATAGAAAATTTCTAACGTATATGAAGATAGTTTGGTTCGGCTTGAACACGGCCATTGTATATTTATATCGAATTGTGTGCATATCACATCAGCAGGCTGTGATGTTTACAACAAACACCATATATTATCTATTGACCATTCGTTTGATTGTAGATTGGCGTTTCAAAATTGAGTTGTAATTTTTGTAAATTTGGGAGTTGTGTCACAAAAACATTAAAAAACAAAAATGTGACCATGCTATATCTTTACAAGTTGCGAACACTGCCTTAGAGGTTTAGCAACAACTTTAAAGTTAAATTTAGCCGTATAGTCGATCAGTACATTAAAACTGAAAAAAGCTCGTGTCGGTCGGTTCCTCTACTATAAATGTGAATGCAATGTTCCCTGGGTTTTAACTAATTTAGAATTTGACTGACTATGCATAATTGCGGCAATTCCCAAAGATGGTTCTAGAGTATGTTGATACTGAAGATCTACATTAGTGTTAAGTTAACTTATGGAGGATACTTTTACGTTACATTACCAATGGCATTTATAAATTGCAGGAGAACATCAGTTTTGACATTACAGCAAACAATTTATAGTCGTATAATATTGGCGTCGTCCGTCCGAAGACGGAACGTTTATGTTTAATAAATTTCATTCAAGTATACTGATCCACAAGAATGAGGAATTCGAAGATACCAAAGGGGCAGACAGAAATCGTTATGTCAGAAGACAGACAAGACCATAGCCAACAAAATGAAACAACACACAACATTACACTGAAAACTAAAGCTGGAGTAACACGAACCCTACAAAAACTAGGGCGAGTTCAGGTGCTCCGGAAGTATAAGCAACTCCTGCTCCACTAGTGTTCCACTAGTGGCACCTGCCGTGGTACTCAGTAGTAAAAGCCGGTATGTAATCATAATAGATGTTAGTCACAAGCGATATAGGCATGACAGTCGTGAAATGGATATTTCGTACCGGTCAACCAAAACATGATGGCGACCAAAAAAATTCCGGAGTGATGACTCTAATCTTTCCCTGAGAAACCCTTGGCTCAGAAGCTTTTTTGTCTATCAATAAAATTGTGATAATAAGCACAAGCCATCAATTGAGAAATATACACTCCGCATGCAGATGCCGCTGGAATGTTGCTAGACATGAACGGAAAGTTTACAATCAGAAAAACAAAGTAAGATGAATTTATATAAATTCATATAATCCTTCCTTTTTTGAGAATTTTATCTTAATATAAGTTATCTATCTTTTAAAAGTTAAAACATTAAACCATTTTACATAAAAAAAAATTTTTAGTGACAAGTTTCTATCACCATGTTTATATTCCTGGATATAATGTACTTACTACTTTCTATTGGAAGTTTTTTATCTGACATAAATTCACAAATCAGTCTTCCATATATGTTCTTTTTCCTGGCAACCGCTAGCATTCCTTCAGCAGGATCCAATCCATCTATTTTTCTAAATCCACGTTTGTGCAACTAAAAAAGTTAAGACGACGATAGAAATTGAAAAGACATATCGAAGAGAAGCTAGAAAAAATCCGTAGAGGAAATTCCCTCTGTATTTATTTCTCTTTAGGAGCCAATTTCGAAAAGATGTCAGGGCATACTACGTCCACCATGCGTATCATACAAAATTAACTCTTACTTTATGGTGTTGACATTTTCATAATTTGAAAGCAGACTAATTCTGGTCGAAATAAATTTTGAAAATTTTCGTCTGACGTTTTCTGTCTTTTGTCCTATTTGATTCAGATATCACCCAAAATATTGTGGTAATACTATGGACCAACATAGTTTATTTTCAAGTAAGATAAAGGCCTGCAAATTCAATAATCCACATTTAAATGAAAGTGCTGCTTAACTTTTTTGAGAAATACATATTATATACAAGAATATCACTTACAACTGTTTTAAACATTGCGTTTGAATACCATTACTTATTTTACTTATTTTATTAATTTACTAATAACATCACCTAGACGACCAGCTTGTCGACAACAAAAAATCTGCTAAAATATATATATGTATCCTCTTTTCAATGTGCACTCTTACCGTTTCGCAGTCCTTCATTCCAAAAGTATGATCAACCATGTAATTGTGGGAATGTACCCAAATTAAATATAACTTTGAGAATGCACCTCCAAAACTTCAATCTTTGTTTGATTATGTAATATAAACATGGATCGAGACAGTAAAAATTTTCCAATGTAAATTTGTTGTTACAAGTACAGCAGACACTCAGTGAAAACTAGTCCTTGGAGAACTAGCGACCCATGCAAAGGGTGAGGTTAAATGGGTCTTGGTTAAAAATTTTGTTTTATATGTACTATATAATACTGTACCTATCTCGGGGGGGGGGGGGGG
>JAULBM010143780.1:0-18286 GCA_032357055.1 Geukensia granosissima | reverse complement strand
AGAGGAGTTGACGAAAACGTAAAATTCCCATAGGGTCCAATGTTAAACTATGTCGAGCCATGGCGGCCATATTGAATCGTGCCCGGCAAAATCCAACAAAATTTAAAAGAGGACCATCATAGGAACATTCCACCAAAGTTTGGTTAAAATTGGCCAAGCCGTTTTGGAGGAGTTGATGAAAACGTAAAATCCCCATAGGTTCCAATATTAAACCATGTCAAGCCATGGACATGATGGAGGCCATATTGGATGGCATCAAGCAAAATGAAACATAAATTTTAAAGAGAAACATCCAAGGACCATTCTAACAAAGTTTAGTTAAAATTGACACAGCGGTTTTATAGGAGTCGAACGAAAATGTGAAATCCCCCATAGGGTCCAATGTTAAACGATGTCGAGCCATGGCGGCCATATTAGATGACACTCGCCAAAACCGGACAAAATTTTTAAAGAAGGCCATCCAACGACCATTCCACCAAAGTTTGGCTTAAATTGGCCTAGCGATTTCAAAAGAGCTGACAAAAATGTGAAATTCCCATAGGGTCCAATGTTAATTTTTGTCGAGCCATGGTGACCATATTGGATGGCGCTCGGCAAAACCGAACAAAAATTTTAAAGAGGGCTATCCAAGGACCATTCCACCAAAATTTGGTTTAAATTGGCCAAGTGGTTGCAAAAGAGTTGACAAAAATGTGATATTCCCATAGGGTCCAATATTAAACTATGTCGAACCATGGCGGCCATTTGGCCGAATGGCACTCGGCAAAACCGAACACAAATTTTAAAAAGGGCCATCCAAAGACCATTCCACCAAAGTTGGTTAAAATTGGTTAAAATTGGCTTAGCAGTTTCAGAGCAGTTGAATAAAATGTGAAAAGTGTACGCTGACGACGACATACGATGACGATGACGACGGACGCAAAGTTATGGAAAAAGCTCACATGGCCTTTTAAGCCAGGTGAGCTAAAATATTTTAGCAAGATTTTATACAGGTTTGAAATGTACACATACATGTATCGGGAAAACATCAGGTTTTTACATTTTACAATACTAGTATTCATTTGAGGTCAAGTTTTCTTTAATGTTCTATAATAATAGAGCTTTTTGAGACTATAAAATGAAGCTTTTTGGATATAAATCTTGATTCTGCTGATAAATGTCATCAGGTAAACTCAATTTGAAATTGTTGGATTCAAATCTTAAAACACAATAGGGTTATCTGCTAAAACTAAAGGAATATCACAATAGTTTGGTCTAATTATTGCAACACAGTCAAATCTAGCAGCAAAGAAATGTCATTGACAAATGGAATGAATAAGTTCTAATTCACTTTCCTGACAAGTTATTTCTGTGATAATGTCATTCAATTCATCATCCGATTCCTCTTTAAGATTTCTTCCAGACTGACATGACTGATTGGCAAATCTTGAAAATAATCCCTGAACTTGCTGGGAGCTCAACCATTCTTCTGGAGAAAAAAGCCTACTTCCATTTTCAGCTCTAGCAGATCTTATTTTTTTGGAAGCCTCAGTTGGAGTATATTTTCTGCCAGTTTGTTCACCTTCCATAAATAAATTTAGTAGAAAATCTTTAACAGCTATGCTGAATCTCTTACTTATTCTTTTTCCTTTCAATGCCCATCCTGCATGTAGAGTACATTGTGTTACCGTTTGTGACGTCTGATCAGTTTCAACGGCTTCTTTCGGCAGAACAGTTGTCATTGAGTCTTTAATATTAGTGCATTTACTTTGCCAAAAAACTTTTAACCGATCAGCATGACTGATATTGTGGTTTCCAATATCCTTGTGTATGTTGTATTCTTGTAGACTAATGAATTCAAGACCACATTCACCACAAACATATTTATCAGTCTGCAAAAATAAATATTTTTAGTAAATAAAAGTAAATGTCAGATTAAAAATAGCTAGGGAATTGAATTGTACCTAATAACCATAGGAGGAAATAAATTTTTGGTAGCTTCTCACAAATTTACATTTCTAAAATTTTATTTTTTTTTTTTGATTTGTGTTCTTTTTTCTTTTTTAAAAAAATAAGCCTTTTGCAAGAAGATACTAATGAGAATCCCAGAGAATCCTGTAATTGCTCATCCGGCATACCCATGCCACGAAAGAGTAAACATTTTTAAAAACACATGATTGACCCTGCCTCCAGTAGACCAAGCAATTAAAAGCAAGAAGGATTTTTGAATAAGGCCATGAAATAAATAAATATTCTGGTTCTCAGATACCGCCGCTTTGGTAAAAAAAATGGCCGCTGGCTCGTATTTATCAGCAAAAATAAATAAATACACCCCTTACAAAAACCGCATTTAAATTATACCGCCAAATGGACAAAGGGAGATAACTCAATTTCATTCGGATTTCTCTAGGTTTTAAAACATTTATACGGTGTAAATATGGAATCCTTTTTTAATACATAAATTAAATACCCGCCCGCCCTCATCACTTTTTCAAAAGTCAGTATCTGAGAACCAGATTATTTATTTTACCTGGCCTAATATGCACACTAAATCTCATCCTATCATTTATACATTCAGAGATTTAGAGGTTTCAAAAAAGTTTACACTGCTGCTGGAAAGTAATACCTATGTCTCACTTTCGCAACTTTGTCATAGGCAAGAAAAAAAATTCTTTTTCTCAAAGAACCAAAAGTAATTGAATAAAAATATGAGCTTCTCCCAAGGCAGATAATCAACTGAATTCCTTTTTAGATCAACAATGATGCAATACGACAGAAAGTGATGCCAATATCTTGCTCTGCTAGACAGAAGGCGACCAAAAAATTTAAGGAAAATATTACAGCTGTGCTTTGTATTGAAATATATTCTATCATCAACCTAGTATCATGATGATCAAACTTTTTGGCCTAATTCTATTTTGCCAACAGAAAATTAAATTTATCTATTACCTCATTCATTTGGCGATGACTATTAGCAGTTTCCTCTGTATTTGGTACATTTATTTCCTCTATATTGACCTCAACATCTCCTGTTGGCATTTGTTTCCTGAAAAAAATATACGATACATAAATACATATTTCCGATGCTTAAAATTTACATTTTTTGTGTAATACATGTATATTGTAAATTCAGAAATTACTGCATGCATTTATCATTTAAGATAAAAAAGCAATTTTTATGTTCGCCACATAGAAGGCTCCTGCACTTTTTATGCCTTTGATCTCAAAATGTGAGTTAAAATATTACATCTGAAGTCTAGTTGCATTTTTGCAATTATATAGTAAAAGCAATAATTTCTAAATTTAGACTATATATATATATATATTTGAAACAGATTTGCCTAGTGACAATTTTAAAACAAACGTTTCAGTTGTTACAGGATTGTTGGTGCAGTTTTAAATATGACTCATTTGACTATTTCAAACTGTTAATCTTTTGGCTCTTTTTCAAATAGCTCCACACTTTATGAACTAAAGTGCTTTTCCTACAAAGAAAAATCTAAGAATTGGCATTTGTATACCACTAAAACATGGGAAATATATTAAATTATATTTTTAATAATGTTTAGAAAAAAATATTTCATGTAGAAAGTAACCAAAAGGAAAGGTGCAGTATTCTACCATACTGTACAAGTGCAAATACTGTTTCAAATTAATGATGTCATCAACGACAAAAATGCTTTATATTTTAGTATTTTTACCTGATATATTTGAGTTTTTCCATGTTTTAGCGGTATACCAATACCCTTTCTAAGGTTTTTGTATTTAAATTTTTATACCGTATTGCAACATCCATTTTGCTATTTTTCTTACTTTACCCCATTGTGTCTTGCATGGAAAATTCTCCTGCATTTATTGGACTTTTTATTATAAATATTTAATCAGATTAAGAAAGAAACCTTTTCATTATTCATTTCACTGTGCTTCCTTTTTCTTTGTCTACTTTTGGTCATTCCTCTTCTTGTTACCTTTGGTATTTCCAGAATCTACAATGTAAAGCAAGTAAAAATATATAAGAGGCTCCAAGGATCCTGTATTTGCTAACATGGCATACAGTTTTGTAAAATTTGCCAAAACAAAGTTAACATGAAAACCACCATGACCACCCAAGGATCTTTACATAGCAAAGTTTGATAAAGACTAGCAAAGAACAACATGAAGTAGTTTCAGACAGTGTTGTGTGCATATTTATATTCAGGAAACTACAATGTACATGCATGTACATTTGTATGTGCACATTCATGAAACTACTAAATATTTTGATCAATGATGAATCATACCCTAATGGATGTTTTCACCAGATATAAAGTGTTTCTCCAGTGTGCACACCTTTTCCAACTCAAATACAAATGAAATATATGCTTGAAAATCTACACAAAATGTACTGAAATCTGACAATTTGCTAAATAAAGGTCAACTTTATGAAGCTTGGTAGTGCAATAAATTTGAACTGTTCTTATATTTTCTTTGTTGGTAGGGATCCTAGTCTCCAGATTTATCCATATTACATGTATTGATTTTATGACTCTATTGTAAATTTTCTGAAAATTTTTGGACCAAAAAAGGCCTTATTGCGTCTACTCCTTTACATGAATACAATGTACTTCGCCAGTAATCCACATATTCACCATGTACATGTATATATACTGTATGCTACATATATAATTTCATACAATGCAGATAAGTACATGAAGTAGTTTAAAAATAAGTTGTACAATGTTCGTGTATTTATTTATAAGATTTTACAAAAATGTTCTTCAAATTTGAAACAACTAAACAAAAATGAGGGGGATCAGAATTTCCCGGTACTTTCAGGCATTGTACTGAGAAACTTTGTGATGCACATGTAGACTAGCCAAAACAATACATGTATGTCTTCCCACCAAAATGGGGGAGATATATGAATCTTCTTTTGTATGGGAAAACCTTTACTTGTCAAATATCCTCATTTTTCTACTGACCTTTAGATTTGTCGTATCTTGTTTTCCATTTGACATCTTCTGCAAATCTCTGGATGAAATGAAAACACCTGTTCCGACATCATAAGCTTGCCACATTTTAACACCTCCATTCTCAAAACTGAAATTGTTGTACACATTAATGTTTGGTATGGGATATTTTTTAATGGTTTGTGCACTAAAATCAACTTCAGCGACATGAACATGAGTGTTCATAATGCCATTGTAACTTTCAAGGGCTTTGTTTAACTCCTCTGCAGTTGTAATATTTTTTCCTTCATTCCCAAACCGTCTTGCATGTATCTTCATCGGAGCAGTTCTTCTGTCACAAATATCTTTGCCGCTCTGAGCTTCACTGAAATCATACCGAGCAATGTTCATACCTGTTCTCTTAGAAATTTCAGGAATAGCAGCCATTAGAGGGCCACAGTGATAACAGGAGGCATTATCACTACGAAGATAAACTGTATCTTTAGTTTCATCTTGGCTTTTGATGCAATTTAATAAGTTCTCAATTATCGAGGCAACAGCAAACCATCCTTGTGGGACACTATCAAAAAGATGTACATAACAGTCAGAATTTATTTTCAAGTCAATACCTTTGGATAATACAACACTCACATGCCAATTAATTCCCTTTTACCCATAAAAATCTGTTTGTTTTTCACGATCAAACCACGAAAGAAATTTCATGGCCCAATCCATGACTATGAAAATTTCGTTTGGATGGAGGTTCTCCAGAAGCAAATGTTTTGCCTGTTCTTGACTGACTGTTCTCAATATATGTTGCTTCCACTGAAGCACTTTCTCCTTGCAATTTTGGAAGTCGTGCAAATACTCAGTCTTCATTTCCTCTGATGGAAATACTCCATCTATAACAGTCTGCTCTATGTCATCAATCACAGAGCTAATATCTGAACAAAATTCACAACATCCATCATGTATATGATCACACTTCTCTTCTAATCCTTCAACAAGTGAATCACTGAGAGCATATTGCATGCAATGATCAGCTATATTTGATGATTTTGTTTATGTGCCATCTGTAGTCGCAAGACAAATAACGCTTTGATGCTCGTAATCTTTGTTGAATGGCCTGCAAGTTAAAAAAGCGTACAGTTATCTTTGTTATACAAATGTACATGTAGTACTTGGTTAATTTACAGATGAAAATTATACGACTGAATCATTATCAGGCTGAGTTTTATTATGTCTCCTCTTTTTATGTTCGACCAAAGCTGGGGCATCTGTGTCACATGGACATGTTGGACATGTTATCTTTTTGTTAAAATAATATAGAGTTTGATGTATGTTGATTGAGTTGAAAAATTTGGGAAATCCCATAAAAGGAGAAAATAATAATCTCTGGTTGGCTATGGGTTCATACAAATTAACATAATATGTCAGTTTCAGTTTGCTACTAGAAATACTAGCATTCAATAGGAAACAATGTATCTACATGTATATCCAATAATCTATCAAAAATAAAATACCTTGAAATCATAAACTCCACTGAGAGTAAAATACTCCATACTGTCTGTCAAAGAGACAAGCTTGTCAAAAGATGTGATACCACTCTAAACCACTTAAGCTTTTACGCTGACTTGCTGAACATTGTTTCAGAATGTTATAAAGGCTCGATCTCCCCAAAGCTTCAAAGTTGGATTCTAAACTGTATGCCTTGTATGACGAAATTATTCTACTTCTAATTACAGTTCTAACAGCATCAGGTATTTGTATTTTTTGTCCATTAGATAATTTTAGAATCCTTTCCCCAAATGCGACCACCTGAACATATTGCGGTTGTGAAATAAAACTGACAAAATGCTTAACCTTTTCAACGAGGAGTTTGGTACTGATATAACGATCTTTAACTGTGTCTCAAGCAATGGACCGTGAAATTGAGGTCAAGGAAAAAAGACCGGTGGCAGCCTAACATGTACTCCTAAAAAAACAATAAGCACACCCAATATTGTTGACTTACCACTTATAGTAAATGAGAAATAGACATTTAGGATGAAGACTTAACCATAGTAAATGGACCGTGAAATATAGGTCAAGGACAAAAGAAATGTGGCAGACTGACATGTTCTGCTAATAATCAATAAGGACACCCAATATTGTTGACCTACCACCAATAGTAAATGAGAAATAGACCTTAGTATGAAAACTTGACCCTAGTCAATGGACTGTGAAATTGAGGTCAAGGACAAAAGAAATGTGGCAGACTGACATGTTCTGCTAATAATCAATAAGCACACCCAATATTGTTGACCTACCACTAATAGTAAATGAGAAATAGACCTAAGCATGAAAACTTGATCCTAGTCATTGGACCGTGAAAATGAGGTCAAGGACAAAAGACATGTCAGACTGACATGTACTCCTAATGATGCATAAGCATCTCCTATATTATTGACCTGCCATGTTTCGTTACTGAGAAACTGACCTAAGCATGAAAACTTGATACTAGTGATTTAAGAGTCACTGAACCATGCAAAATAAGTCAAGGACCAATGTTATGTTAATTTCATATCACGAACTATAAGCACACAAACTTTGGTCATCCTAGCATTATTACTTGAAGAGATATAGAGCTTTAAAAAAAAACTAACACTGCCGCAACCGTCGGAAAGTAACACCTATGTCTCGCTTTCGGGACTTCGTCGCAGGCCAGACAAAAACTATATGTGGTTTTATTTCAGAGATATCTTCATTTTCCAAGAGATTTTGCTAAATGCATTCTATGTACACTTATTGTTTTAGTACTCTTGTTTGATTTTCATAGTATGCCTTTGACAGCTTTTTCTGTTTTTACTTTGTCTTTCGCAAAGATGTGAGGTAGCATCTGGATTAAGCAATTCATGTGTAATGCAACCACATATATCATGTTTGGTCTTTGCTTTGATATTATTAGATGTGCAATTTATAACAATAAGGCAAAATTAATGAATTTAAGGTATACATCATGTGTGAAGCCTGAAAGATGTTTCATGCTATGTTTGGAAATTTTGCCATATATGACATACGGCAGACCCCAAATGATGGTAAAAGCTCAAAGGCCTTACATACAGGACAAGTGAGCTAAAAATTTGAAAAGTTAATGCTGCCAAGTGATGACAAATACATGTACTGGTATACCAAAATAAAATTAACAGTACCTCAAAGGTGGAAAAGACCCATCAGAAACAAGTTTAATGACGGCATTTACTCTGTCTAAACAAGACATTTCTAGTTCCCATTCTTCACGGCTACTCATTGTGACAGTACTTTGAGTTGGGAAAAAAGAAAGCTGAACAATAAATATACTTTTTTTACAATCATTAGTCAGGAGTCATAAAAGTATTAGGTATTTAAAGCATTTGTTTTTTTCACACTGATTTTGTATTTACACATGTACTTTACCTAATCTTACGTGTATATATTCCTAATATTTAAGGATGTTCGCCCCTGAATTTCAAAAATACCATTCACAAATATTTGGCACATTTTATTGTGTACATTTTGAGTGATATCTGATAAGCAAATAAAAGGTACAGGTCCATATTTTCAAGTTAATTCAGATAAAAAATATTTGGCTGGAAATCAAACTCCTCCGGATTTTTGAAATCCATCTCTTCTTATTTCTATTTTTAGCCTGGAGGCCATTTTGTTTGGAGGTCGGAGTTCTCGGACAAAATTTTGAAAGAGGACCATCCAAGGACCATTCCACCAAAGTTTGGTGAAAATTGGTCAAGTGGTTTCAGAGGAGAAGATTTTTTTGTAATTGTAATTGACGCAAAGTGATGAGAAAAGCTTTTAGGCCAGATGAGCTAAAAACTGGTTATGCAAATGTCTTTTTGAAATTACTTCCATATCTTTTCTTACAAAAAATGTATGAATACAGTCCACACCCTTAACTTATAATAAATCATACATGGATATAAATGGTACAAGTAGGGTTACATTTATCTTAACCAATGAAAACAATAGGTTTGGCCTATGCCTTCCTCCTAGGGCCCAAATTAAAAAGTTGTTTGTTTCCCCTCTCCCTACCGACCCACTGAAAATGGTCCCTACCCAAAAGTTTTTATTGGCTATTAAACTTTTTATTTTTTCTACGACTTTTTTCATCACCATATGGATAATAAATATTTACATCAATATTTAGAAAAATGAAAAAAAAATCTATGAGCCTACCAACCTACCCTATTTTTTGACAAAGGGTCGGGAGAGGGGAAACAGACATATTTTTTAATGTGGCCTAAAGGCTTACAACAAAATACCCTATTTGAAAGAAGATTCCCTCACTAAATAAGACTACTTCAGAGAGAACAAAAATTTTCAGAAGTGATAAATTTATATGATAAAAAGTGTTAGAGTCGGGAACAAAAAAATAGGGACGGTCCGGTGACAGTAAACTCACATACTGTTTTTCTTGGCCTTAAATAAATCCTATAATTTATAATTTTTATAAGCAATTCAAAATATTTGATCATTTCATTTTTAACTGTAAGCCAATTTGTTTTGGCAATACTAATGATACACAATACTTTGCTAACTATGAGAGTATACACTATTTGGAAGCCAAACAATGTTCTAAAAATCTCAAACATGCTTACTACTTGAAACAGTGTCACAATAAATTTCCACAGATTTTAGCAGAAATTTAGATGATGAGAAAAAATTCAATACCAGTTACCATTGTTTTGTACAACAGACTTTCGACTTTTAATATTCTGGATTATACTGAACTGTTACTGAATATTTGAGAGTGTCAATACATGGAGATTTTAAAATTAAATCATGTGGAAACTACATGTACTTGTCAAATAACTTCATATCACAGGTACTCTATACAGGACCCCCAAGTTACAAAAAAATTCGATTTTTAAATATATTTTTTTATTTTTTTCTTGAAACATGTCTGAATATAACCATTAAACATTTGTTTTTATCTAACATGTATTATTATTTATGTATATAGCTTAATACATATATAGTAACCCCTATTTGACAGGAACTAATCAATGATGGTAATATTGGAATATGATGTAAATGTGAACTTTCAAAACTGCTTCTTGTGGAGATGTGTTGCAGCCTCCTTGATATTTTAATTCCCAATATCTTTAATTTTTTGCCCAGTTGCAATAAAGTAGAACTCAGCTCTTGGTTTTGATGGTGGTGGGTGGGCAGTCATCAACATTGGTTTTGGGAGGGGGGTATTGTTACATATCAAGCAAATTACAACCCTTTGATTTTTTTTGGAAAATCTGTTTAAGGTTAAGGTCATAGCCACAAATAAATCTTAACAAATTTGGTAAAAATAAGATTTCCAGATAATACATTTTTGTAACTCCAAAAGGTTACATCAGTTGGAATATTGTTACATATCAAGCAATTGAGAACTCATTGATGATCGGGAAATTCTGTAAAAGGCCAAGGTCACAGTCACAAAAAAGCATTAAAAATTTGATAAAAATAAGATTTAAGCAAAACTTTAATGTTTCATATCAAGTCAGTGACAACAATATTGATTTTGGCGAAAGTCTGTCTAAGGTCTAGGTCACATTAACCAAATTTTTTTTTTAATTTTGTAAAACTGAACTTGAAAAATTACATAAGATTTAAGAAAAACATGAAAAATATTGATTTTTTTTGAAAATTTGTCAAAGGTCAAAATCACAGTGACTATAATCCCAATATTTTACATCCGATTAATTTCCTAAAATTTTGATAACTGAAAATTCTCCCTTGAATTGTAACGTTAGTTTTTGAACTTGCAACTCGGCAGCAGATGCCAATAGATTTTCTACATTAAAATATCAATGACAACCATTCATACATCAAACTAGTACACTCCCAGTACATGTAAATTATCGCTGGTTTATGTGTTTTCACTTCAATTTTACTGGCTTGAGAATTCTATTATTAGTCAACTACACTTATATGAAAAAATTATTGTTGATTCTGTTCGGCTGACTATACGTGGTAATCTAGCAATAAGCAGATTAGCGTTGGTCATCTTTACTCAAACTCTCATATTCAATTCCATGTAAATGTCACCATGGACATAATCTATCTCCTAAAGAAGATCAACGATAATTTATAAGTATCATTTTCAGCAAATAATTGTACTAGAAGATTTAAAATTTTCTCCAGGATGTGTTTTAGATACTTACTATTTGATGTTGTAACAATCTTAAGCCCTGGCTCATTATTTTCCTCTGCCTGTATCGTCTGTGGTATGATAGGTTCATCACAGCTTTGTGATTTACTATCCTCATGTGACATCTGTTGCAAATCATCACTTCCTGTTTGTTGATCTGACCTATTTCTATCCTGCTGTAAACTTTCAGATCGTATGTTTTCCATTTGTCTATAATCATATCCACTGCTATGAGTTGACATGTTTGGTGTAACAAAATTGAATGGCATTCCTTGTAAACTTTTATTATGTTTTATACTGTCTGAATTAACACTTTGTGACAAATTCTGGTCATTAGATTTACTAGTCATGTGATCACCAGCATTCAAAAAGGGATTATCTCCCCTGAAATTTCTTCCCCTGATCATTTCCGTTATAATTTCTTGTTCCAAATTTCTGACGGTGTCTGTAGTGTGTGTGTCTGATGATGTTGTAGATCTAATAGTAGTTTCTTGATTAAGCATCAGTTTGTTAAGGTCAACTCCCCCTGTCAGTATACTGTGAAGATATTTGCTGAAACTATCTCTTCTCTCCATATCAATACTGCTGAAGCTATCTCTTCTTTCCATGTCTGTACTAACATCAGCTTCACTGCTATGAAATGGACTAGTAATGGCCCCACTTGACATACTGTCAAGATTCTTCCTGGCAGAAGAATCACTTGAATTCTTGTTAGAACTGGACTCCACAGTGACACTATGAGGTTTATCAATACTACTGTGACTTGGTAAAGTCAGTGGAAGTCTGATATGATTACCACTACCTAATAATCTCTTTATATGAACATTTTGCTCCTCTGACCCTGACGATGACAGTGAACCAGCAGACGTACAAGTGACAGAGCTAAGGGATGTACCAGTAGTTGATGTGGATGAGGTACCAGGATACAATCTGTTCAGTTTTTTGTTAAATGAGTACCTTCTGTTTTGTTTTTGTTTAGACTTTTCCTCTGATGGAAAGTCATAGATATCTTTAACATCCCCCTTCCTGGAATTCTGTGCTTCATTCTTATTTTTAACTTCTGTACTATCTAGGTCTCTTGATTTTTTATCTTCGCTATATTCTTTATAAAATCTGAACCCATGTTTATTCCATTCTGATCCCTGGAACACATTATCGGTGACAATCGAAGGAATGTTACTTGGATGTTCATCAGGAGTTACAATTTCTTTTTTTATACGAGATAATATTTGTTTGTTAAGAAGTTTCTCATCTTGTTTGTCACCAATTATTGATGGCAAATTATTTAATTGCCAATTTTCTTCAGGCTTTTCTGTTGAAGAGTTGTGACCCTCATTGACAAAAGCCGGCAATTTTCCTTCCAAGGAGTCATCTTGTGTAGAACTCTCCATTTAAAGATGGAACTTGCCTGCTGTATTCATTCCCCTGTCACACTACAACATAAAACATAGTTGTTTTTTTATTAATTAAAAAATGAAAGAAAAAATCTATATGTATGCGAGTAAAAAATTTAACAAGAGGAGCTTAACTGTTGTTTGAACAAATTCTAATGCAACAGTATTTGTAATGCTGATTTTTATTGGATGACAAAAAATTTTCATGGCATCCAATCCATGTTTGATGATGCAAGTAAAACTGCTGACTCAATAATGGACCATCAAATTTTCAATTGATACCGGCAAATCTTCAAATACAATACTGTGAACTAAGTCGCAGGTTTTATTCAATTTTGCCATATTTTTTTCCTCTATCACTTGGTGATTTTTCAATGATTTGACAATGAGCGTAGTGGCCAACAACTTAATGCTAATTTACTATAATGTTTTCAAGAGGAAATAGCTCTCTGACTCACCTGTCAGTTTCCTTTAATGATGAATGAACAGGTGTAATATCTTCTTAACATGACACTAGTCATGCTAGTGTTGGAAAGTAATACAACAGGTATTATTCTGATGCAGGTTGAATATTAGGTCTATGAAGTTTGAGGGAAACTCCAAAAAATTAGCATGATTAGACCATCTGTTGTTTTTCAACACTCAGTTTACTCATTTAAATTTCTACCATTAGCAGAGGCAATAACAATGATATTATTGCTGTTTTTCTTTTAGAGATTTAACACCTGTTCTTTTGTCAGTCATGTCAGTAGTGGAAAATTAATATAAGTTAAAATATATCTTCACCACATATTTTAATAAGTCTGCCATGAATGGGCAACACCTGTTATCTATCAGAAAGCATCCAAGTTTCTCCATATTTTGATTGGGTTGACAATGTTCATTCTGAGTTTAACTAGGTTTTTAATGTTGCCTTGACTGAACTGTCCATTTTAGAATGACACTTTTTTTTACACATAAAAACTCGTCTTCCCATGGTGTAATGTACATGTACATGCATTATTTATCGCCATAGCATACAATAAGGTGTTGGAAGAAAAATGTTGGAGCTGTGTAAAATTTTCAGATTTTGTATGATATGATATGGAATTTATTGTAAAACACTTATAACTTAATTTGAAAATTAATGAATTAAGTAACAAAAGGGAAACTTTTTTTAATTAATAAAAACTTATATGTTGAATATAAATTCATAGATCAAAAGAGACATGCATCATCTTTTTCAATGGAGATCAATTAAATTCTAGCAACATTTAAACAAAGGGATTGGAAAGAAGGCGAATTCTATGCAAATTCTCTCCTATTAAGATGGAATGAGGGACTATAACTAAATGATATTTATCAGCCATATAATGCATTTAGTAAAAACATTGCACATTAGACCAATGGAAATAATCTTTAATGGATATGCCTTAAACACAATAGGCAAAATACAAATTTGTTTCAAACCCAGGTTTCCTTCCATATAATCATTAATCATGATTATTTCTAAGTTAGAAACAAAATATTAACAAATAAACAATAACTCTCCTCCTTAATAAGAAATTCCTTTAATATTGGAGAGTAATATTCAATTCATGTAAATTTCTATACAAAAATTTGATTCAGAAGGTAGAGTTGTACTCTTGAAAGTTGTGTATCCAGAGTAAATAATTATAATAGTCATCATGGTTATAAGCTAGTGTCTGATTTTCTTTTAAAAATTGCTAATCAAATTTGTTTGAAAAAATGTGATGCTGATATGTCTTAATACTGATTTGATGAACTTTCTTTTAAACGGGTGCTGATTCATCTTTAAAACACAATGGGTGCCAAACAGTCTTGTTTCTATTAATAATCTAACTACTATCTTATTGCATGACTCTTCTAAATTTATACAGGTGTTTTGGACCATTAACATGTTGCGATGTTCCAAAGGACTGAATTAAAGACATATATACACCTTTAACAGCACAATGGTTCTCCAAATAATAATGACATCTAATTTAGATCTTTATTATTTTTTGGTGTTCCTCCATGGATAACAATGTCTATTTCAGATCTTCTTAATTTTTTTTGTGAAATATCCCAATCTATTATCTGGAAATACCCAGTGGAATGAGGGGTTTTTTATGTGTCTAAGGTTGAAATAATACACCTCTCAGAAATATAATTCCATCGACAGTAAAACATGTTTTTATCAATATTTGGACTACAAGTGTGACTAGTCTTTCTGGATATGGAAATCTATATTTACCAGACATGTCTCATTATTTTTGCAGGTCGGTTTTACCAAAACGTCTGCACATTGTGACCTTATCTTGACCTGGAAATATTTTATTTGCATCAAAATGAATGCGGAAATTCCTTGAAAATAAAGGGCAAGAAATATTTAAAAACCAAAGGCCTGATACCAATAGCCAACGAAAGTGTCATCTTTAAACACCAATTACCTGTCTAATTAACACAAAGAGCATGTTCTAGTGACCGAGTTTCATCTGTCTTAAAATTAATTAGGCCAATCGATCCCACAGTTCCACTGCGTTTCAAGATGTCTGCGCCCATGAAGAAGTGGGCGGCGGATCTATCAATCAGCTGTATTTTTCACTCATAGAATTTATTGATGAAGTTAACTTCTTTCAGATCGTTTACTGGCATTCACTATTAGGTAATGTGAATAAGAAAATCTTTAAATATGTTGCTCTAATGAAAAATGTGCCTATAAATTTTACACATTTAGAAACAGGACTAGGGCAGTAGGGGCCTGAAGTTATGGGTTGGTATATACGGTAACATCCCAGTTCGTCTACTTTTTGAAAATTCCCAGTTGGTTTACTCCCATTTCGTCTACTTTAAAAAATTTACTGTTCCCATTTGGTCTACTCTGATAAAATAAGGGCTTTCACAAAGAGAAGAATGGAATATAAATTTATTTCACATTACATATAATATATGTAATGAAAACCATTTTTTTGAAAATCGAGAATTGGAAAAAGAATAATTCCATGTTGTAGGCCTTGATGAAACATTTTCAAAACAGTTTAGTTTTTGAAAATATCTTTACAAATAAGAAAATAACAGTCATTTTTATAATTAACATTATGATGAACGTTTTCTGTAAACTGTTACCAAGTTGAAATATTAAATAATTATCCATCAAATTAACATAAAGTCTAGATTTTTGTGTTAGTCACTACTGTCAACATTGTCAATCATTTCCAATGCATAAAAGTCACTGCATTTGGCATCTAAGTTATGAAATCTTCTAATAATGACCGTAAAATACACCACCTCCCAACACTTACTACTCAATCAATGTGGGGATGGCAACCAATTTTTTATCATTGCAATGACTAGAACGAGAGGGAAACTACCATTAATTTGTAGTACACTCAAAAATATCACATTTCATCTTGAAATGCAAAAAAAAACCCATAACCTAATCAAACAAGTGTTAAAAACAAGATCCCCCCTTTTATTCCTATAAGATTGTAAGGGGTTTTCCTACACTCTTGATTATAAATTTAATGTAAAGGCAAAAAAGCAGTTTAAAAATTAACCATGCAGCTAACTTTCTAAATTTCTTTATAAGCAAGAATCATTCTATGGTGTTGTAGCATGTTCGATGTTGGAAGACACAGTGACAGTATCATACACACGACAGTGACACACCGACACCCCTTTCCAGCTAAATTTGATTATTTTGTCATTACTAACGAATGGAACACATGAAATTGTTTTCAACATTTGTTGATAGCCATTACTAAAAAGATAATCACCTTAACAACTAAATAATCACTGTAAATACTTTAAATTATGTGATAAAAACTTGGGATTGATGCAATGTTGACAAGCTTCACATGGGATTGAAGAGTTCTTATAGAATTTGTGATTATTGCAGACTGCATCAAACAGAAGATGAAACCTACTTCATCATTAAGTGTCCTCTTTACAATCTTTCACGGGAAATTCTTTTTGCAGAAATTAACAAACTATGTCCAAATTTTATGTTATTATCAGATGAACAAAAATTTCGATGGCTTTTTATTAATGAAAATTTTATCATTCTCAACTTGCTTGGAAGGTATATTATTGACTGTACTGAAAAGAGGAGAGTAAATGACATAGTGTTAAATGCTTAAATGAGGAAAAAACAATATTTGCTAATTATTTATCCAATTTTTGGGAAAAAATATATAAAAATCGTTGATTTCTGAATATTCGTTTAAAATTACAACAAAATAATAACTACAGAGGTACTCGATTTGCGTTTTTAAAACTTTTATTAAGAGTTAAGAATTTTTTCAAATCAATTGGCGTAAATTTCCCTTCTTTTTTCAGTTAAGCAAATCAAATCTGTTGTTCTTTGGAAAGGCGTTTGGGATATAAGCATATTCTTTTAGAAACGCGTGAAGGCTGGAAATCCGGTTGGGTTTATTTTAATTTTATTTAAATTCCAGGTAATATTATACCATTTTGAACTTTAAATTAAATTTTAAATTTATGTATAATAAATCATGTAGGGTTGATTGATTGATTGATTGTTGCTTAACGTCTAGGGACAAATATTTAATGCATATTCAGGACGAGAGCATATTAATTGAAGATGATGCTTTGTACTAGATCGACACGCTGAGCCGGAGTTTTAACGTGCTAGCTCACGAAAGCAACAGTCCGCAGGAAGACATGCAATGTTACACAGACAAATTATTCTGACTATGGGCCGTCCGGTCTTTGCTCTTACTCTTAAATGCTGGGCGGAGAAGCAGCAAATACCAATTTTAATGTCTTTGGTTTGACCCGACCGGGGATAGATCACTCGACCTTCCGAACTCGACGCGAGCTTGCTAATCATTACACCGTCGAGTCGGTGAATTATGTAAGGAAAAAATTTTTGTTTGCTGTGATTCGAGCCCTAACAAGTCCATCAATAGATAGGTTGCATGGTTGACTACTCGGCAAATTTTAAAACATTAGTTAGTACTACAATAAAATATTAATAGACATAAAAATCATAACCAAAAATCAATTGAAATGATCTTGTTTCCAAGGTAAGCTTGTGGTTACATGTACCTATGCATCAGAGGAAGTGATATCAAATAATTTTGTAGAATTTTGAACGGTACACTCCAAGCACCTTTGTAATAGATCGTGCAAGGACCAACAATCTGTCAGAAGTTTGTATAATTTACATATCACTCAACGTAATAATTGAATATTCTGTATTTATTTTAAATCATCATAGTAAGAAACAATTTCAGAGTTTGTTGTCCAATTTTACGAGACTGTTTTATTTACCACTTCTTGCTCGCATCAGGTGTTTCATGAATATGATAAAAAAGCTACATTTGACTTATATACGCACCTTATGTCCTATATTTAATGACAAAACACTCGGTTATGTAATTGATGATAAGAAACAGAACACCACACAAGCAAATAGAAATAAAAATATTCCAAATATGACACAATGACAATATACTGTGAATTCATTTATTTTCGTCGACATCAATTTTCGTGGATTTGCGAGAAAAGACAATTTCGTGTGTTGGTAAATTCGTGGAAAAGAGTTTTTTAAGTCAATTTAATTTAACGATTTATTACATTCATTAAAAATCATTGATTTTTCTTGGATTTTGCAAACGTTATAAAAATTTTGGCATTGGAAAAGCGGTTTCGAAAGATCTTCATTAGTTTGAAGACCCAATCAATCGGTTATTATTATGTGTGTGAGCAGCGAGATTAAGTCATATTGGGCATGGTTTGCACGTTTGTGGTTTGTTTATTTGCATCCACATCGAGAAAGGAACAAGTTTTCTAGTTTTGCT
>JAULBM010143559.1:0-18288 GCA_032357055.1 Geukensia granosissima | reverse complement strand
CCCTTTAGCAGGGGTTCTACCTGCAGGCGGAGAAACCGAACGGCCTACTTCTATACCCCGGCCGCCCTCGGGGGTGATTGCCTAATAAACGAATTGGATATGGAAAGGACACAATGCAATTCTATATTTAAATCAACATCGCTCTAAAAAGAGATTCTGGATAATCAAATGCCTTTGAAATTTTCACTATGGCAACGAATTGTATTTTCCCTCACTGGGTTTTTATAGTACTAGCCGTAGTGTTTTTAAATAAAGTTGCCAAATGGTATACTTCCCTGCTCTGAAAGATTTTTCCTTTCATTTTAAGACACCAGCAATGCAAAGGACTGAAGTTAATCAAATGTGGATTTAATGGACGTCTTAATTGATAATCGGGCGATATGTCAGCCATATTCACGGAAAAAGTCACAAAGTCTGATAGACAGTAGGTCGGGGATTTTATAATATAAACTCAAGATCCCTTTGTTCATGTAACAACATAAAAACATCATTCCTTCACTACCAGAAACAAGAATAAGCGATCTATTCTAAAATTAAAACAACGATTGAAGAAACATGTGCACATTCAATTTATTAACAGACACAAGAGGTCATTGGTCCAAAGCCGCACAAAATCTGTTCAAGAACAAATATTAAACAAACTGACCGACAAAACATTTGTCCAGACTGTCTCGTGGTGGACGAGTCATTTTTTAGACTTGCCATTCTAATAGTCAAAAAAACTCCACCTTTAAAATAATGATTGTTCTTCGTTGCAATGATATTTATTATATCATGTTAGAATTATTATTATTTTAACAACTACTAAGAAATGCTGATCAGTACATTTATGATATAAATGTAGGCTGACGAGCGTTCAACCATAGCTGTCTAAGTTTAAAATTTTTGAAATCTTATATTTCAAATATTTACTGGAATATTTAATTATATTCATTGGAAGAACACTAAACCAAACAATAATAAGAAAAGGAATTAATGAATGAATTAACATTTAATGTACATCGTTGCAGAGAAATTTAACAATGAATCTAATCAGATGTTATGTATGCACATATGCGATTTGTGATAACATACTTTAGTCGGTAGGCTTAGCTAAAGTTATATCCGATGCTGTTTATTTGCTTGCAACTATAGCTAGCTTGTGCTCAATTTGCCAGCCACTGTTGACATCTCTCAGCTCGTGACAAACTGAGCCAAAAACCCTCGCATGGATATTTAACAATTATCCTCTATTAGATTTTAATTTTCAAAAAGAATAGTCTTGTGCATAAAGGTGTGTTAAACCAGTTAAATTTGAAGGATCTTCAATTCTGATCAAATTTCGTGTAAAAGTTGGTATAAAGAACAGTCCATAAAATGATAATCGATTGCAAACAGGGGAATCTTAAAAAAAAACTTGAGGATCTTTTGTATTAAACTTCTTTTGCTGGTTTAGGAGTCCAGTTGGAAAACCCATGCTAGAGATCAAAAGTGCATAGTCCAAAGAGACAAGACAAATTTAAAACAAACTAAACAACAAAACGTAAACAAAAGGAACAAAAGCTTGGAATCCACGAACTTTTTTTCAAAACAGGAGTGGAAACAGATGTTCCGGAAGGGTGAAAATTCCCTGTCCTACGCGCAACACCCGTCATGGAATCCTAAATCTCAAATCCGGATTAATGTCAAGAGGTCAACTTATTGTTGTATTTCCGGTAACAGGTCCGTAATTAGTTTAGATAGTTACACTGATACAATATGGATCAACCAATTCGTGATGACAACTTCAACCTTGATTGGCGGTATCCTTGTTGAAGCAGATGCTAATTCCAACAGGATATGAATGCCAATACAACACGAAAACATAAAATTATCAGCTGCCATATGTAAAGGGGCCATTATCGGCCATCATATTGTTTGGATGTCGGCCACAACTTGGAAAGGGGCCATGAAATATTACATTAAGATTATTCCAGTAGTGCTTCACAGAAGATATTAAGGATAAAAAATGTAAACTAACAGATGCAATGTGCTGACAAAAGTTCCCAAGAGAGTTTGGTTCAGTTTAATTCTCAAATGCTTTTGAAATACCGGTGACATATTAAATCACGACGGTCTACGATAATTTTTAAGGTTGCAATAAATGAATTATTTCACAGATTCATTTTCTATAACTGACGTTATTTGATATGATATCAGATTAGTCGTGACAAAATCCGATTACCGGAATCAGAGACAAATAAAACAAGAGATTTGGAACTCTCGTTCAAGCTAATGTGATCGATAGTCAATTCACGCGGCCCCGCGATCTTACGATATTTCACCAGGTATTTGGCGTCATCCGCCATTATTGTCATCGTCGTTCTACAGAAATTTTCAATGCAATGGAAGTAAACACTTTTTAACATGTTTTTGCTTTCTAAGTGTTAGAAAAATGAAAGTATTTTGATAAATCTGTGTTCTTATTTTATTTTCTGTAGTTTGTGCAGCGTGGGTAAAATTGAAGTGGCTAATCGGGTGTTGACAGTGGCTTTGCGCGGTTTATATGTGCCCGTTTGCTTTTTGATAAAACTATTGGTTGGAAACTTAAATGTTGAAGCTGATTGTGTTTTAACACTCATAAATCCATAAAAAATGCTTAATAAAAGTTTCGTATAAATATATTTTCCAATTTCTGAGAAATTAGACTTCGAAAATCACGACGATGTACAAATCCTGGTAACAGCTTCACGATCGCCCATTTGCCTTTTGATAAAAATTTTTTTGGTTGGAAACTTTAATGTGGGAACTGATTATGTTTTAACACTCACAAATAAATAAAGAATACTGAATAAAAGTTTTAAACTATTTATTTTTTTTCCATTTCCGAGAAATAAAGACATATACCGATGATAAGTTGTAATCTTTCAATCAACTTAAATCCCGACTGGGGCCGCGTGATTTCACGAGATTTCGGATAGCTGCAAATCTCTTGTTTTATATGTCTCGGTCGGAATATATCCCACGATTTAACTACAATATATAATACTGCAAAATAGGTCATATATTTTGTGTAGGAGAACTTTAATAATCTCTGTGATCCTTCAAAGGCGACAAGGGGAAATTAACAACATTAATTACCAATACTGTAAAATTATTTGAATGTCGAAAGTATTCCGCAAAGAAATCTGTGAATGAAAGCATTTCCTTCCACAGTTCTAGGTAATTAAATCCAGACATGTATATAATTACCGGAAATATGTATTTATGAACATTGTAAAGTTAGGAGGAAATCAATGTGGGCAGTAGGAAACAAGATTATGAATATCAAGTCGCAGATAAATTTTATTTTCAAATATTTTAGGACCATTGCGGTTACCAACTTTCCGGTGGTGTGATACCTATTTTGCCGTATGTCTTATGGACTTTGATTTGTTCGGTAATTGTGTTATATACTTTATTTATAATTCAAGGTTTACGTGGTTGACAGGAGGCGATGTAAAACGAAAAATTTTACATTTTCGTCTTTTTTTAAAACAATTCTATCAATAGTTTTCATAGTAGATTTCTTAACTAAGCTATTGGGGAAGAGAGTGGTAAGGCATCATATCTTTTACAGGACAACATCGTCTTCGACAAAGGTATCCTAATCATGACAGTTAAGGTGAAATGAGCCCCTCCTTCTGGATCAATACCCTTCTTCTTATCGGTAAGGAGTTCGTGGAGTCTAAGTCATTGTTTCGTTTTGGTCCGTATTCCCCATTTGTTTGATGAGAGTTTTTTGTCATTTTGGTCTTTGCAACTGAAATCTTTCTTATGGGTATTCTGCTCTAAACTGGACTATTAAAAAGAGAAATTTAATACAGACTTCGACGGAAGGATCATTATGCGGTATCTTATTGGTTGTATCTGGCATCCTTCTCTAACCAATTTAAGATGGCCACCAAAGCCCTGCTTAGTTGATCGTTGACAAAAGTATGAATTATAAATGTTTATAGCTAAAATTCGTTTGTCACTCGAATGAATACCATGAATCACCTTAACTCTGAAAAATGACAAGTGACGTTTTTAAACTAAATATATCCTGAAATAAATGAGAAATAAACACTCACATTTCATTTAACTCTCAAGAATGCGTATTCATTTTATTAAGTCAAGAGTTTAATTTCAATTTGCACATGAATTAACCTTCTTTATCAAGTCCGGTGTAGAATACCCATGTGAGGGATCAAACGTGCATAGTCCAAAGAGACAAGACAAATTTGAAACAAACTAAAAGATAAAACGAAAACAAAAAGAACAAAGGCTTGGCATCCTCGAACTCCTTTACAAAACAGAATGGGATCAGGTGCTCCACAAGGGTAGGCGTCCCCCTGTTCTGGGCACAGCACCTATCAGGAGTCCTTGATGTCAAAATCAGTGTCAAATCAGGAGTCTAAATCGGGAGTGTGAATTCTGTCAAATCCAGAAAGAATCGCACGAACTGCTATAGAAACAAGGAGTTAGTCCAGGTGTCCGGAAGAGTAACCATCGCCTGCCATGTGCGCAACACTAGTCGTGGACATCGATCCGAGAGGAGGTAAACTTATTGATGATTTACTTGTAACAGGTCCATCACTAGTTGAGATACATTTATACCATATGGATCAAACAATTCATGATGGCGACCATAGAATTTAAGGAGAAACGATTTCAACCTTGATTAGATGTATCCTTGTTGTTGTAACAACAGCGATGCTCTCGTAAGAAAACTCCTGATATTTGGAACAGGTACGAGAGTATCGAATCAGCTGTGACACATAAACCCAGAAGGCATGGAAGCAGGAATATTGCCACATAAATTTGGGAAGTTAACGGAGGAAAGTTGAAGTCATCTCGTTTGCCATTAACCTTAGAAACAAGTTTTCCCTCTTGGTCAATTTCCAGTAATAAATATAGATAAGAAAAAGATTTTGTTGTCTCCTTAATTTCCAGTTCGCTTTGATAAATTTGGTCGAGATGTTCGCTCAGCCTACGATTATTCAATAACAAAACACCATCGATAGATCGAAAAGTAAAATTAACCGATCTGGCCATTTTCGTTTGTAATTTTGCAGGAGGCATAACATTCTACTCCTTTGTACATATTAATTTTAAGTATTTGTTAAAGTCTCTAGTAGCAATATTTGTATTTTTAAATTGCTTAACTTTACTTGGATGATCCAAGTGAATATCTTATTTTCACTTGAAAGGCGTTCCACATCATTTGTCGTTTTATAAAGAATTTGAAGACTCCGGCGGACCAGAAAAATTCATCAATCAGAGGACAGAAATAACAATGATTAAAATAGCAGAAACGGAAGACAGGCAACAGTATAAAAAATACCATGGGAAAATTATAAATTATCATCACGTCGAAAACGAGGCGAATACAAGTACTACAAAAGGTAGGCAGATCCATGAAAGGCACCAAAGTTATTCGTAATTAATGCCCATTGAAAGCCCAAATCGATGTTAGTCGCAACCCGCAGATATCTGTTGTGTAATTTCGTATCGTTCAATCAAGTCATGATGACTAACGAAAAATGTGCGACATGAAAACCTTAATCTTTTCCATTCTTGTTCAAATTGATTTTGTTTAAAAAGCAACCCTCTTCAATAAAATCTTACTTGGAAGCACAATCTCTAATTTACCAACAGACAACAGAAAAATATAAATTCCATACGCGGATGTTGCTAACTGAAGTTAAATACAAATCAAAACCATTTATCATGTCACACAGTCTTGTTTTCAACCTGCCCTTATTGTCAACTCCTAAAGATAACCAAGAATGAAACAAACTGTTTTGTTCCTGATGTATACTTGATTTCATATTACATGGGAAGCCCATGTATAATGTCTGCATAATGAATGGAAAGAGGAACTTTGTTAGTACACATACGCATTATATATTGAACCGGCAACATTTTATTTCAAACATTACAAATCTTCGCGATAGAAAATAAGCATCTTGCTTGTCCTCTTCCGGATACTTTAAATCATCAAAATTTTTACACATTATGAATAATAAGTAAAAGCGAAGATTGGTCACATTACGTTTGAAGCCCCTGTTTAACTTGTTACGTCAATATTGCACCAATGTTGTAGTGTGAACGTTATTCAAAACACGTACAGGGCAAACGCTTAAATGGCAACGTATGTCTAAAATTATATGCTCCTTGCCCCGAGAGTGCCACTTGGAACAGCTCATTCTTGGTGCGCAGTAGCAGGCCAATTCTAAGGCGAAATTTTCCGACCTATCAAATCCATATCTTGACAGGGAGTGTCCATAAAATTCCAGAATGAAAAGAAAGGTATTGCCGCGAACGAACAGGTCAATACATTCTTTGTATTCAAACCAGACTGATATCCTACGTCAACAGCCAATTTGTAGAAATATGGCAGCAATTGTTAAAAATTTGTAATACATATTTATGGTATAGTGCTATTTTCGAATATACTGCTGAAAACCATTTTGCAACACATGAAATTATCGTATGTTATCGTAGATGATTGAAATCTAGAAATAAACTTATAAAACAAACTTATCAAGGTGAACATTTTGATAAACAACAATTTTTTCAATATTCGTTCACTATTGATTATACACGATGATTTTTAAACGTCAAATTTTCTAATATGTCAAATTTATACAATAGGAATAAAGTCTAAGAAAAATGGCGGGGAGAATTTTAAGCTTACCTGACCTAAAAGGTCATTTGAGCTTTTGCCATCACTTGGGGTCCGTCGTCGTAAATTTTTCTTCAAAGCTCTTCTCCTCTGAAACCATTGGGCCATATTGAACCATACTTGACAGCAATTGTCCTTAGGTAGTCCTCTTTCAGAATAGTATCTGACCTTAAGACAAAATGGCTGCCAGACTACAAATTGAAAAAAGGGCGGATGAAATTTGAAAAATCTTCTCTTCTGAAAGTATTAAGCCAATCTTAGACATACATAGCATGAATGGTCCTTGGGTTATCCTTTACTAAAATTCTGTGCAATGACCTTGACTTCCAAATAAAATGGCCACCAGGCTAAAAATAGAAAAAAAGAGAAGGTGAGTTTCAAACACATTCTCTTCTGAAACTACTATGCTAATCTTAACCAAACTTTGCTGAATGATCTTTGGATGGTATCCTTCGTAAATTACGTCTGGCTTTAATACTACCCGCCTTCCAAGATGACTGCTCTTACTTAAAGTAGAAAAGGGGAGTGGCATATTTTAAAAATCTTCGTGTCTAGAACTTTTTTAAGCCAATTGCAAACAAACTTGGGTGGAATGGTTCTTAGATGGTCCTCTTACAAAATTGTGTCCGGCATCCCCCCAGCAAGCAAGAGGGCCGCCACAACTTAACTTAGTTTTACTTAGGACCCTATGGGGAATTCATTTGAAAATCTTCTTGTTTGAAAATACAAATCCAGTTGCAATCAAACTTTGATAGAATGGTCCTTACATGGTCCTCTTCCAAAATTGTTTCAGTCATTATCCCTTATCAACCAAGATGGCTGCCTCGGCTGAACTTAGTTTCATATAGAACTCTATAATATTTTCATTTAAAACTGTTTTGTCTATAACAGCTTCGTCTTTTGGCACCCAAGTCAAATCAATTCAATATCAACTTTGTCTTCAGTGGAATGGTCCTTAGATGGTCATCTACCAAAATTGTGTCCGGCATCCCTGTTTGCTTAACTAGATGGCTGCCAGGGCCGCGCTTAGTTAAACATACGACTGTATGGGAAATTCACTTGAAAATCTTCTTGTCTGAAACTACTGAGACTATTGCAACCTAACTTTGATAGAATAGTCCAAAGGTGGTCTCCACCAAAATTGTGTCCAGCAATCCCACCCACAAACCAAGATGGCCACCACAGGCAAACATAGTTTTTCATAAATCTCTATCGGGAATTTATTTAAAAATCTTCTTGTCTGAAACTACTGAGTCAGTTGAACCAAGCTTTAGATGGTCCTCTAGCAAAGTTGTGTCCGGCATCTCCCGTCCACCAACCAAGATGGCCAACGCAGAAAAACTTAGTTTAACATAGGACCTTATGGAAAATTCACTTGAGAATCTTTGTCTTAAACTGCTGAGCCTGTTGCAACAACACTTTTATATAATGATCCTTAGATGGTCCTCTCCCAAAATTGTGTCCAACATCCCCCCTCATCCACCAATTCAAGATGGCTGCCTCAGTTGAACTTAGTTTCATAGAGAACTCTAAAATATTTTCAGGCTCCTGTGAGCCAATGGTTTTATGTTGTAAGCATTTTTAGCCAAACATGTTTCTTTTATGTTGCAAGAAACACCGAAGTTGTTCCCAAATAAAAGGCATGTCATTTTAACCGTTTTCAAGTTCCAGACCTGTGGTTAATTTTTTTCTTCGTAAGAATGTCGTCGTGGCATCTAACAAATTAGAAAAAAAACATGAGCGATGAAACAATGCATCAAGATTGACATTTTTAGTCAGTTTGTAACATACTGAGCGATGAAACAATGCATCAAGATTGACATTTTTAGTCAGTTTGTACCGTATTTTTCACATTCAGCCCCTTTGCTGATAAAACAGGGTGTCTTGACAGTCTGCCTTCTAGGGCCTCTTTCGACAACAGGTTGAAAAATAATGGCTCATTACCGTTATTTTTCAAAAGATTCGGTGTGCCGCTTTAAAAATGACACTACTTGAGAGCCATTTATTGTTTTATATTAGTTTTTAAACGTATAACACATGATTTGGTTTTAGTGAAAAAAAGAAAAGTTTGACGTCCAATCTGACGTTAACCGAAAACATGGCATCCCGTGAGTTATTCCAAAAAGAGACTCTACAACACTGTGTTGAAAGTGAGATCATAAGATTTTGTTAGGTAATTGTGTTATATACTTAAGAAATGAATAAACAATGCACATACGTTTTTCGTGACAAATTAAAATCGTCAGAAATAAAAGACAAGACCATGGCAAAATGAAAATGAACAAAGACACACTATAAAGAAAACTTTTAGCATTTAGAACTCAAATAAATTGGGAGACGAGCCTAGATGCTCTGGTAATGATGAGTAGCCCCTGATCCACTTATGTCAGGGTATTATTGATTTTAACATATATTTTAGCTGGAAGTGTTTTGAATAATGTCTTAGCTTATGAGTATGAGATATGTTATCAATTGTGTTGGGATTCGGATCAAGTGAGTTCGTTTTAGAGATCTGTACATCATGTAATCTTATGTTGTTTTGTCGTACTTTGATTGTCTATAAGACAGTCATCCAAAACGTAAAAATTGCAAACATGTAGAAGTTGCCATAAATTCTTCCGCAATGGAAAAGATTTTCAACTTTCGGTCCAAAAATGTGATGTCATTCAAATAAAACAATCGGCCAATTGAAATTACAATTTAGAACAATTAACACTATGACATTTAGTTGACTACATACCCCTTGTTTGAAACAGCATGTAGCGGGGTTAAACATGTAATCTGGCACGTTGCGACAAAACGACATCATAACAAATACTATAAACCAACAGCATGAACAGTATTAGATTCAACTTAAACTCGATAACTTTTTACAGTACGCGGGCTATTACAAAGAATGATATACCGACCTCGAAAAAGTAATCAGTGTTTATGAAAGCTAGTTCAAATCCAAACACAACTGATATTATATTTAAACCAAAGACATCAATTTAAACACTTCCAACTGCATTAAATGAAACTAATATCACTATTTGCCAACAAAAATACGGTATCATGCAAATGCAAAAATCAAAAATATCGACAGCATGTAAAGCATGTGTAGAAAAACATGCAACTAAACATTGACTCAAATTTTATACAAATTTATTTTTTATGCAAATTGTTAACAAGAGAGTCAATATTGATTCCTTCATAATATATGAGAAAGAATTTGTCCTGCATATACATTGTAGATTCATGTCATGTCGTAATACATTTTAGTCGTTGCTATGTAATCTTTTTCCTGGAATTTCTATTTCAGACTTTCCAACTAATTTAACTTTAATGGAGAATCGATTTACCATTCTTCTAGTTGTATCTATGCAAGTATTGAAAGTTCAAAAGAAAACTTTTTATAAGAAGCAATCTGTTTTAGTGGATTATAATTAAGTATTTTAAATGCAAAATTTCTTTAAATAACATTTCGATTTAGATGTTTGTCTAAATTGATGGAAAATGTTTAGTATTAGTTTGAATGAAGTAAATTTTTTGTAAGCAAATGAAAATAAATACATAAAGTTTAGTTGTGGTCATTTACAATATGTTAAATCAGGCTTAATAAGATTGCTGGGAAGTACAAAAATACCATTTACATAATACAATATTGTCACACCTTACACCGATCAATCTCTAGATTAAGCCGCAGCTGCTGCCGCGTATGTCACAACAGCACGAGTTTCTAGAGTGCTGAGGGAGACTGATATTTGCCAGTACAAAAAAAAAATAAATTTTTCACACATTTGGGTCGAATTTTGAGTATTCAATGTGTATAAGTCATTAAACTTGTTCCCTATTCATTGCGAATATGAATGGATTATATTATAACGTTGTGTATAAAATTAAATTATTGGCATCTTGTCTTTTCTCGTCTATCTCAAGAAGACAAAATGTTCCGAAACGGCATAGTTCGTGTGCTAGGTGGATGTACCGTGAATGCACCCCACAGGACATCTCTTTAACAATTATTTTTTTATTCTTATTAATACCCTTTTTCATGTTTTAAACGTGAGCAGTATTATATTGCGATGCTTGTATGTTTAACTGTTTATTTGTACAGCACCATGTTATTTTGCTCTTTTTCGTTTTAAATGGAATTTAAAGTTTACAAACATCAAATGACAGGTAAACATATGTTGAATCATTGAAACTGTTGGAAAGATAAATGTATTGGACTTTAATAACATATCTTTTCAAAATTTTATTTATTGTAAAACAAGTTTCCCTACCCTGTCTTAAATTTCCGGAATACTCGACTTTTCGCCTTTTAGCTATTATATTGATACGAGAAATTATTTGTAAATGGTTTAATTCATTATGGACGATTATTAAATTTTACTACCCCATGTTGTTTAATTATATAATTCTGATAAAAAAAATATGAAAACTAAAATTTTGGGCATTTCATAATTTCACCCATTTTTGCTTTTTTACTATCAAGTTAACTCGGTTTATATGAATAGTAATATATATGAGCATCAAATAAGGCTTCATATAATGTTCCATCTAGCCCCTCTCAAAGCTTTTTACTTAATATCTCAATACTTTCGAGAGGGGGCGCCAGAAATACTGCAAAACAATTTAACCATGCAAGAAGTCGCACAATTCATATGTGGCTACTAAAAACTCCAAAGACTTGATGGATATTTTTAATTTCTTTCCTCTTGTTACAGCATCAAAATATTTGATTTTTCACAATCTTTACTGCAATAACACATGTCCTTCTCAAATTAAGAATTTAAAAAAGGACGGAGAAGGACGAAACAAATACATCGTTTTCGGTAGAACTAAAACAAACTTTGTTCAAAGGAACACCAAACCAAAAAAAAAAAAAAAAAAAATAAATAAATAAATAATAAAACATCCAGAGAAGGTTATTACAAAAATGATTGATTTCTTAACTGACAACATCTTTGTTCTCTTTGGTTGACGACATCACCAGCATACGACTCGCTGATCTATTTCTGCGCTCGTTTGAGGCAGACTTTCTTCAAAAGTTTCATAGAAAATAAAAGGAAAGTTAGTCTTGATCTTCATCTCGAATGGGACAATGAAGGAAGGCTTTACACAAAACTACATGTAGATGACAAACGTGATGTCTCAAACTTTCCAATAGTCAACTTCACGTTAATTGACAATTACATTCCAGCTGCCCCGGCGTATGGTTTATACATCTCCAAGCTCATACCTTTTCAAGAACATGTGTTTAATCCAGTGATTTTTTAAACATTGCTTGGTTATTGACTCAGAAACTGCTTATACAGGGATATGTTGCTCCTTGGTTGAAGTCGTCACACCAGAAAGGAGTGGGTATGTATAGATAGCCCCATATTTGGTCCAAATTTTAGATTTTGTGACAGAAAAAAGTTGTTGTAAAGATGTTGTTAAATGGTCGTCTTTTAATAATTCATTACCTTTTTCTTGTATAGTTTTCGTCATTTCGACAAAACGAAAGGGTATCATTGACTGTTTTAACAAGAATGTAGCATTTTATGTAAAAATACTGAACTTTTAGATGTGTTTTGTTCAAAATAGGTATGGTCGCACCAAAACATCACGAACATATTTTAACCAAACATTTGTACTCAATAGATCTTTGTGCGATCTTAATAAAATTGAAAAAATTGTATCAAATTACGTATTTTCTTAGTAATTTAATATTTTAAACAACTTCTATGTGCCACGTAACCGTTGTAGTTGGTTGTAGAACCAATTAAACTAAAAATTCTGTTGGATTATCTTTTTATTGACACTATTTAAAACAAAAATATAAAATAACAGATATTAGCCACTGTTCATTTTTCATCCAAATTCTTGAGACAAAAAACGGGCCTTAACGACCCTCTCCCTTTAACGGTCGACCCCATACTTGGATTATGGGTTTCACAGATGAAGACATACCTTTTCTTGTAAAGTAAGTAAATCAATAAAAGGCCGTTCGCGTTTCCACCTTGAGGTTTTGATCCCATGAAACCTTAACCTATACCCTGAAATGACTAATATTCGATTGAAAAATGGATGTAATGCGGCGGGTGTCTTTAAGAAGGCAGGAACTGCTAGCCCTTCCGGACCACCTCATGAGTTCACCCCGGTTTTTTGGTGGGGTCCGGGATACTAGTATTCAAAGTTTAGTTTTTGTTTTAGTTTTATATGTAAATGTTTCATGTCCCGTCTTGTTCGTGTTATCGAGATTGCCGCGTACCTGTCTACTTTCCCCCTTTTGTCTGGCCCTTCGGTTTTCTTTTGCGTCCTCTTTTCTAACTAAACAATGGACGATTCGGTGATTATCTTCGCCCCATCTACCCAAATGAGCATGTCATTTAAAAAAAGACCACTTAAGTCTGCATCATACTTTGATCTTCATCTAGAATTGGACAATGGAGAAAGGGTTCACACAAAACTACAGTAGCGGCATGACGAAAGTTATACAAAAGCTTTCAATTTGCTGGCAAATTGAAAGCCATTTTGAACACTCGCCAGCTCCTGTTGAAAGCTCAACTGTCAAACGGTTGAAAGGTTTTGACCACTAGCCAGCTATTGTTGAACCCTTGAACGTTCGTTAGCTTCAGTTGACTCCTCGACAGCCTCCATGTTATTGCTAGAACTTATAAAATAAATGTGACTAAGAAAACACAAATAATTCCGATAAAAAAATGTAGTTAGATTGTCTGCCAGGGACACAAACCAAAGAGAGATGAAACGAAAATTACGACGACACGATGCATTTATTTCTTAAGTTTCCGACAGTAAATTTTGAGAAAATACCAAAGAATTAAAGGTTTAATGTTTATTAAGTGAGACTTCATAATAACCTCAGGTGACATGTTTATTGTCAGATATCAACGAGGGTATCAATACACAGAAAGGTGTGAAAATTTAACCAAAAATATATTGATTGTTAACGAGCTAGTACATGGGTGTGTTCCCAAAATGTCTAATCCCAGAATGTCTAATGAAATTGTGCCCAAAATGTCTAATGGAAAAACATTTTAATTCCCAAAATGTCTAAAAAGGAAAAAAATAGTAATAAAAGAAACGAAATACAATACTAATTGAAAATATGTTTTATTTATCTTTTTTTATTTTAACCAAACAAAATTGTTTTCCTAATTGACACCTTTTATTATTTAATAATTAAATATGCCTGACACATGGACAAAGGGAATATTGGTGTGCAATCAAAAACTAAAGTGATAGATTGTTGCAAGATTGTTTATCAATTCTACAATAATTGCTTATTCATTTATCCTATACATTTTGCAAGAAAAAAAATTATAATAATTCAAGTTGAAATTTACATTTAGACTTTTTGGGAATTACCCTAAATTATGGATAAGACATTCTGCAAAAATAATGTCAAATAAGGTAAAATTTACCTTTAGCTATTTCGGGCTACGACCAGTACATGTAATGGTAATTAATTCACGACTTATGAATAATAATTACAATAATCCCTAAAATGTCTTATCCCAGAATGTTTATTGAAATTGTGCCCAAAATGTCTAATGAAGAAAACAGTTTTCTTCCCAAAATGTTAAAAGAGAAAAAATTGTAATAAAAGAAACAAAATGCTCTATGATTATTGAAAATATGAATTTTTATTTTTATTTTTTTTCATTTAGCCAAACAAAATTACAATTTGTTTGATTTTATAAGTTTTTTTTAAGTTTGTTTAACTAATTAATGTCTGACACATGGTCTAAGGCAAAAACCGTTCAAGCAGAAAAGGCTACTATAGCTATGTATGAAATCATACAAAAGGGTAAACAACAAAATCTACCTATCGATTGCCAGTAGTATATGGGTGCATTTCAATTAGCATTTCTCGGAGGATGCGAGGATGCGTGACGTCACAGTCACGTGGACCGGAAGTGACGTCACCAGAAGTCACGTTGACCGCTGGTTTTCTTTTCCATTGTTAGAGGCGGAAATACTTACAATGGGAACGAAAGAGCAGCGGCAGCAGTAATAGTGACGTCATATATGACGTCATGTGACTTCCGGTGACGTCACGTCCAGTCCTCCTGAAATCCTCCTGAGGAATAATAACTGAACTGTGCCCATATACTACTCAGCCACAATGACTGATCATTCTACACGAAACCTTTGGCAAAGAAACGTTTCTGTTAGCAACAATCCTCAATCAAATTCTGATACGAAACACAAACCTAGAGCGAATACTATTTAAACTGTAATTTGAATATTGCTACTTCTGAATGGTCTTTCATTTCTGTCGATTCCTTGATAAAAGTTAAGGTACAAAGCAAGTCTAGCAGATCTTTAGTATCCTTGATTTCAAGTTAAACTGGATGGATGTGATCATTATAGTTACCATTTTTAAATATTTTTACTCAAAGTATGTAATCTTTATAGCGGAACTCGAAACTCAAAGATTTTTCCATAAGTCCCTGAAGAAAACTTATTTATATATACAAAGAAATAAATCGTTAGCAAGTACATTGGACACACAGTAGAAACAGACAGTATTGAAAACTACGTCGTCCAAACGTAGCAAATATGTTGTAGATAAAAAGGAGCATTTAGCGTATGTCAGTCCTAAGTTGACTGGCTATTTAATTGGAATTTTAGGTTTGATACCGAACTATGAAAATGTTAAAATAACAAAAACAAAATTCATTTTTTCATTACATTAGAGCCACATTAACAATATACTTTTTAGGATTGTCATCACCGACCAACTGAGATGAACATAGGACTTTCTGGTACTTTTGTTGTACCCATTTTTAATTCTAAATGTCGCGACGATGCTACTGAGTCTAAATGGCATTAGTTTAAACATTTCAATTTCATAAGTTTAAAATCGGAGGCTTCCTGGAGCCTCAGATTTTCACATGACTTTATCTATATTGATTTCAAAGATGGTGAGAATTCTGACCGAGAAGACAAAAGCTACTTGTCAGTCGGTATTAATTAAATCTTCAATCAACTCAGTTTAGGAGTATCCTCTGACAAAACGAATATTAACCAAATGACATTTCTGGCACATCTGGCAATATATATAACAAGTCCTTTTGAAATTTCATCTAAGGATTACTTTTAACCTAGGTATTGTCTAATTATAGGTATCGTTGGGCGATTTGCATGCAGGATGGTATTGTTTATGGGAGGACAGTCTACATATCTGTGGACTATACCTCATAATATTTAACAGTTGTTTCTATTTCACTAAAGGACCAGACATGAATATATCAAGCATAAATAAAGGTTCCCAAATATTAACAGTATATTGACAAGTACACAAATATTAACAGTATATTGACAGGTACACATCTTCCTAATATTGGCTTCTAGCGTGTCTGAAGAAGGTAAATCTTGGCCTTTCTTTTAAATATTTAACAGAGTTTTTCTCTTGTATTGTGTAGAGGTCGTAAAATGAGTTGTATGCTCTTATTTATTTACTTCCGGTATTGGAATGTATATTGGAAAAATACAGTTGACATCTTTCAAGCATTGTAAATTTTTACTTTTTAGTGTGTTTCAAGATACTTGATTCGATCAGTCACCACAAAATTAGTATAAAAAGGGATGGACGGCTCCCCGCCTGCACTCAATTCCCTGTTTTCCAATATTTAGTCCTGAACGTACCCGATGAAGGTTAATCCGCAAGAGCGCATAATACACAGGTGAAATTAAAGCATTTACAATTGATGTTTTACTATTTTGTCAACAAACTGTTTGATAAAAAAGAGAAATGCCAGACACTTTTAAAGATCTTGTTTCTTGCCCCATGGTAATCTAGTTAACGAATGTCAACAGCTTGACACGTACATATCTTCTTCCTAGTTTTGACCCCTAGTGTATCCGATTAAGATAAATCCAGAAAAATTTTGGCTTTCAGGCATATCTTTCATGTTCTGGAAAAGTTGTGGCTTTCAGGCATATATTTAATTTTCTTTCCTTTAAATATTTCCTGTTAATTCTTTGCTTTAGTTAGTTCTCTTTCATAAAATATATTTTACAATTTCTTTTGAATGTTACATATTAAACACAAAACACATCTCACCTCACTGACTTCTTGGCCAGTACATAGTAAACGCTCTTTTTCCTTTTTTAGGAAGCAAAGGGGTATGATCGGGGATTGACCTGTATGTTAGTGTCTCCGTTACCGTCATGATGCACTCAAGATTATTTCAATACTCTCAGGCAACCGGATAAATTTTAAGCTTACCTGGCCCAAGGCCTTGTAAGCTTTTGTCATCACTTGACCTCCGTCCGTCGTCCGCCTGAAATACATTCTTTTTTTCTCATTTGAAACCGTTGGACCAAATGGAACCAAACTTTACAGGAACCATCTTTGGAAGGTCCCAATCTGACAAAAAAAAATGGCCACCATTGACGATTCGTGTTTCTGAATGACTGATACATTAAAAGTACTCTCCTCCTAAAGCGCTTGACGAAATAGATTAATATTTGATCTGGAGCATCTATTGGAAGTTGTTTACAAAGTTCCTTCGTTCTGTCCCGATCGGACAAAAACATAGCCGCTATGAACGATTCGTGTTTCTAATTGGCCGATACAATAAAAATTTTCTCTATAACCGATTAGCCAAATGGAATAATATTTGATGTGGTGCATCTATGGAAGGTCCATTTTTAAGTTTCCGCAATGCGTTCCAATAGTACAAAAACATGGCCATCATGGATAATTCTCGTTTCCGATTGGCTGATAAAAAAATCTGCTCCTCTGAAACCATTTGGCCATATGGATCAATAATTCACTGATGCATCTATGCAAAGCCCTCTGACAAAACACGTTGCCGCCATGGATGATTCTTGTTTCTTATTGGGTTATACATAAGAAATTCCTTGAAACCAATTGGCCAAATAGAAAGATGTTGACAGAACATGTGTATGGCAGATCCATATAAGGCCTCTACAATACAATGATAAATATTCAGACAGATTTTTGCGTGGTCCAACGCATGGTTGGCTAAAATCAGGACACAAATTTCAAAAATAAAAATCTCGGACCAACCATGAATACAATAGCTTGACTGAGAAATTTACTCATATGTATCACTGACGCGCTTTTCAAAAGGAACATCTTCAGTCGAGTTTATTTTAAGCGAACATTATTGTATTATTTCCAGGCAATATCACAACATCGGCTAGTAGTTCATATCACACATACCTCTGAACTTGGCATTTGACGAGTATAATTCACAAAGCATATAATATATTAATATTTCCACAGAGAATAACGGAAAGGTCAATAATGCCACACTATACAATCAAAAACACCACTCTTTGAATATTCACGGGAAAAACACAAACAGATATAAGGAATTGCTTGGTATAGACAATGTGTTTGAAAATTACAAGTTTTACAAGCATAATTAAGACGACGAAATGGAAATTCAAGTCGCTAACAAATTTGAAAATCGCTTGAAGTCGCCACCTCCAGTATTTTTAAGCGAAGCGAAGTCGCCGTGCAATTTTGACCCAAGAGAGATAACTTAAATTTCATCATTTCCGGGTAAGGTAAAATCCAGAATCAAATCGTAAACAACCAAAATGGCGCCGATTTTTCGAGGCCAGGAGAAACCATTCAATGAATGATCTAC
>JAULBM010143448.1:0-18292 GCA_032357055.1 Geukensia granosissima | reverse complement strand
TTGGCCCAGTGGTTTCAGAGGAGAAGATTAAAATGTGAAAAGCTAACGGACGGACGACGGACGACGGACGACGGACGCCAAGTGATGACAAAAGCTCACATGGCCTTTGGCCAGGTGAGCTAAAAACCTTGCATAACAAAAGAAATTTTACGTATCGGTTTGTAAATCATCATATTACACAAGGGTGTGAACAGTCGTTATCCCCTTTCAACTTACAAAATATGAAAGGCCACTGTCAGTTCCAGCATCCCACGGGAACAAATCTATGGTGATTTCATCTTCCCATGTACAATTTGTACGGCACAAATTCAGCTTACTTACGCCTAATAAAACAAAATCATTATATATATATAACAATATTTTAAGTTACAGTGTACACATGTCAGTTTTGAAGGTGTGTTGAGCTTCTAAATTATTTCTTTGTTTAATTTATCATTAATACATTGTATGATGTACTATTTCATCAGTATGAAACAATATTATAAATCTACCTTCATTCTCCTCATTAATTATCAAAGTAATATAAATTTGCATCAACAACACAATTTCAGTCTGTACTTAACGATGCTGATCCATTAATTCAACTCAAAAAGATGAAGTCAATTTATTGTTGATATGGGCGAAATATATTTGATATATCATGCAGTAATAAATATGATTTCATGAAAGCCTATTTTTCAACAATTGTTTCTGAACATATATTCGAGACACAATTACACTCAATGAAGTATTTTTACATAAGCATGGTGTACATAATTTTGATACACATACAATTTAAGTACTGAACACAAATATCAAGTTTTACTTATTATTATTAGAATTCAATCGAGTAAAAAAATCTGATGCATTTCAAAATATATATTTGACATAGAAAACATGTCTGTCAGTACTATTCAGATATCTGTGATTGACAGATACAGTTACCATGTAAAATTTCTTTCTATTAATAAGTGCAATTTTATAAGAAATAAAGCTTTAAGTGATTTAGCATCAAAATTATTAACATGTATATTCAATATGTTCAGCCTTTCAACTATAATCGTTTGCACTGCCAATTATCCAAATGCACAATGAACAAAACGTAAACATCTAGAATATGTTTTAGTTAAGTAATATCATCATATTTACAGTCCAACGTTTCCTGAAAAAAATATTATCTTTAGAAACTTTGTTTATACGCATGTTCCTGAACGCCGGTGTACATTATCCGAAGTTCAGTATCAAACCACACGTTAATTGTAGCCCATCCTAAAATCAAAAGGGATTAATCTTCTTTGCGTTTCCTAACCTTACATCGACGTTTTTCAAAATTACCACCTCGGATTTACTGCGCGCCATAAACATTTGTAAAATGTTCTCCAGTTATAAAAGGCATAATGAAGTTTTTTCAACATGTTGAAAACCATCCTGACCAACTTACCTATGCACCAGTCTGGGCTTGGCCCAATCATTGATAGTAGAGATATTAGGTGATTGTGCTGGTTTACGTTGATCTGTGCGTCTAAACTTTTCTTGCTTATGTCCCTTTCACCCCATAATGGCTTGGTCTTCACAACGGTGAGTATCTTGTCACTCTGGAAATAGATTATGTATGTAATAACTAAGGAATAATTAAAATTATTTTTCATACATCCTAACATAATCCCAGAAGAATAGTTCAAATAAGCCAAAAGACAAAAAGTCATTCTATAAGTTCAAAACAAACAACACAGTGGCAAAACGAAAAACCAAAAACAAAACAAGTCACTTAGTTTATAACGACACTGAGCGGCACGACCCAGTAGAAACAAAAAGTTGACCTCAGATGCTCCAGAAGGGTTATCAATGGAGTCATATTGTGTTGTCAGTAATACATTAAAAAATTTCTACTTGAATTTGTAATACAGGTGATGACTGGTCTTAAAAAGGTCATATTTGGCATTTGAAAAATTGATTTTCTTACCAGTCTTTTATTGGTGGCGAATGCTACATATCCGAAGTGAAGCTCTTTATTTCTTTTAGGAAGCCTTGCCTATGTGACTTGTTTAGAAACTTTGCATCAGTTGTAATAAAAAATTTATGCCGCGCCAGTGAATCAGGATCCAAATAGTTATTTCTTATTCCTGATTGTTGGGAAAGTGGGATTTGATTCAAAATTTAACTATATACAAGTAAAATTTTAATTCCTTTTAATTACATGACTTGTTATTCACATAAATAACCATTGCAGTCATTTTTGTTAAATCGCTGTATTCATACATCAAATTAGATAAAAGGAAATGTGCAAAATTAGGTGAACCGTCTTGCTTAAGTTCGTTAGGTCAGCTGTCACAGAAAAGATCCTTCAAATATCACCTACTTCTTACCTGATGTAAAATATAAGCAAAATGGTGACATTTGCGACTAGAAATTAAAATTATCTTTTGAGAACACCTTTTCATACCATAACTTTAGTTTAAACAAGTAAAATGAACCTTGATGTAAATGGGAATCTGCAGTTATTCTTGTTATAGTTTAGAATCTGATGGTCAGGTTATGGACATCATAAAAAGTTATACACATTGAAATATCGCATATTTAAACAGCAATTGTAATACGTTAGATAAAATATCCACGAAAGCTGCCATCCCTTTTTCAACAACATAATTTTAGCAAAATTTGTTGGCAACCAAATATATTCTTTTTTGACATTTTTACAAAAAAAATTTTCAGTAATTATGGGTTAATTGATTGGTTGTTGTTTAACGCAGTAATTATGGGAAATAAACAATAATTATAACAATAAAAAATTATGTCGTTAACAAGACTGATAATGCTCCTTTCAACTTTCTGTCCAAATTCTTCTAATTTGTCTTATATTGCTTATATTTTCAACAACTGAGAAGAAGGAATTTGATTGGCAAACATGTGAAGTAAAGTCTCAATCTAACTACTCTGTTAATTTTAACGCAAACTTTTTTGGTAATATACTATATACAGACATCGAATAGTTTATTGCTGACTAATGGTGGATAAGTCAAGGAATTATTTCCTTAGGCCTCTATATATGTATTTTTATTCGTCCCTGCTTTTCTGTGCTTTAATTTAAAATTATTTTAAATTAAAAAATTACATAAAAGTGCATTTTGCTGTCAGAATCGAAATTTTATCTCTTTGATGTGTTTTGTTGTCTTTTATGATTTGTGAAATATGATAAATAAGTAAACATTTTTTTATCTACAGAAACCTCAATTAATCAGGGTGAATGGACGTCGGTTAAAATGTAATGAAGTATAAAATACCAAATGCTGTGCTTTGATATCTTAAGCTTTGAGAAGGAAAGGTATTGATAAAACTTTCCAGCAGTCAAATCACTTACAAATGCCACTGATGACATTCATTATTAATAAAGAAAACTATTAAAAATGTGTAATGTTAGATCAAACGATACCGTTTTCATCATTGATGAAAAAACGGCATGAAAGTTTATAAAGTTTACAAAGACATTTATCATTTATACCGAGTTCAATAGACTTGTGTACAAATAAACATTTTGATTTAATGTGCGAAACTTGTCAAATATACCAATAAAATTATTTGTCAAAAATGCCATATTTATTTATTGCATAAATCAACAGCAAAAGTGCCACAGTGATTGAGACTTGAACAAATAACGTTTTTTAAAAACGTGCTTTTAGACATCTAAGATACTAGTACATTTTCGTCTTCAGACTCTAATTACACCGATTCTCATTTCTTGATATAATACCATATGTTGACATAAAAATAAATGCACTGAAAATTAATTGAATAACGTTGTCGGTCTCTTCATTTTTTTTAATTGACACAGTTTATTTTTTACTGTTGTGGTGGTTGTATTCGCGATAGGTAACTTTGACCATTAGTTGGCAGTTTTCTATCAGCTTTTGTTTTACACTTCGCAACATTTTTTGGGAACCATGTGTTTAACGGCATAGCATATTTTGTCACTGACCTGTCTATTTATTTTCAGACGCATTTTATAGTTATACAAATTTTGAACTTATATCAAAATTATTTCTATAACAAGTTTTCAATATTTTTAATATTTTTTAAAACGTTATCAAGATTTTTGCTATCATTAATAGCATAAAGATTATAATAAATATTCATATGGACTTGGAGCAACTCTGGATTACCCTTAGTGACCTTAAAATGAACCCACGTAGACAAAAAGGAGAAAATTTGAAAATACATTTTATTTAAGCAGAATTAGCTCTTCCCCACCCCTCTATATTCATCTGTATATTGATGAATCATTCATATATTTTTGACATCTGGTCTCCTAAGCATAAATTGTGTGATGTTCATGCATTAATAATATGGCCAAACCTAACTACATATACATTCGTTCAAATATACAATGCACATGCAAACAAGTTTAATTGTTTTTTGTGTCTATTATTAAATTTCATATGGAATTTAACGCTTTTGGAAATTAACTTTATTTAGTTTCTTAGATATTTATATGCATGTCATATACTTTTGTTTATTATTATTATTATCCATCAAGTTTACAAATAGGTTTGTTATTGTTGGAAAGTAGGGACAACTTTTTATGCTTTTAACCTGTGGTCATCATTATTTTGTTAAGAATTTGAAGGAAAGAATTTTATTGAACACTTAACGTTACATTGTTGTTTTCCTTGTAAAATACAGATATTAAACGATTTTTGCATTAGGAAGTAGATTCTGTTGGAAAGGCCCAAATTAAATATCAAGCAACGGTTGGACAAATTTAAGACAGTGTTTTATCAAAAAGAATTCGTAGATACAAAAGGGGCTGACAGTAATCTTTAAGTAAGAACAGACAAGATCATGGCCGATTACCGACGGATTACACTTGTGGCTGAGGAGTTGCTTTCCGTTCCGGAGAACCTGAACCCAATCGAGTTTTTGTAGGGTTCGTGTTACTCCCGCTTTAGGTTCAGTTTAGAGTTGCATGTACTATGGTCTTTGGTTTCAGTTTGTCGGTGTTTGTTTACAATCTATGTTGGACACACGGGTATAGGAACGGATTTGTAATCACGACAGTGGGACAATATTCATTGTCATTTGTGAAACGGATACTTCGTAACGGTCAACGAAATCATGATGGGAACCGACAATTTTTCGGAATGGTGACCTTAATATTCCCACGTTAAATTTTTTTGTTTAGTAGCTATCTTGTCAGCAGAAACCTCTATCAATAAAATTCAAATTACTGCAGCGTGTTTACTTACGTTTTTTCTCATCTCTTGTTCCATGTGATTAACATAACCATATTCACAGACTTCCTTCACAGCTCTGGAAGCTTTCTTTCCATATTCCCATATACTATAGTCTTCTCCATGAGAAGCCCCAACGATACTGGACCAGTGTAATAGTCTTGTTCTCTCTGAAACAAACAAGTAAAAGAACAGATGAAAATTTGTCGAAACGAAAAATCTTTAAATCAAAATTAGAAACCCCCCAAACACCAGGTAACAGGTACTTCAGATACCAGCATAATGAATGATTACGCCTTCAAATGTTAATGATAAACAGTTTAAAAAGATGTGAATATTGGTTATCATTTCTAGTGACGAGTTGTAGGATTTTCTGAAATATAGTGAGTAAGTTAACAATATGTTGTTACATTTTTGTCCTACATGCTGACGATATTTTTTATTTTAATAGAAAAAGGGGGGATATGGTGTAAATATTCATGACACTAAATCCATGCAGCTGAGCGTATTTTGAATAATGTTATAGTAAAGTACATAGTCAAATTTGTTTGGATCTTAAGCTAGATGTTAGAAACAGCGAGTACTTTTTTAAGGTAGGTATATCAATCTTATATCTCGTTGTATTTAAATTTCCTTTGCAATATGTGTCGACTTCAAGAGTTAAATCTAATACAGTTGGTTTTATATATTTGTTTGTTTGCTGATGGGTAGTCACACCACGCACTGTCCCGGGTTGGGAGAGGATTGAACGCTCACATATATATTAACTCCGCCAAATACTGTCACAACTCAGAAACCCGTAGTCCAGTCAGGATCGTTATTTAAATGTTTTACTGTTACTGGTTTTACTCTGTAAATTTAATTGGCTTACTATTGCTATACATGTATTTGAATATCGTCACATACGATTTTCGGGTCTTTTAACTCTTGCATTCCGGTGTTGATATTTTTTTAGTTTTATTTAAGGCCTTGTTGCCTTTTGGCAACTTGAAGATATTTGTAATATATATGTTTAAAATAATGCATTTCCTTTTCTTTATTTCTTGACTATGTTGAGTTACAAATTATCATGAATAAACCCAAACATCAGCGTTTGTGGAAGTCGGTTGGTTGCAATAGCCCTGGCAGAAATACATTTTAGTATTACCCATACCATCTACATCTGAAATTTTCGTAAGGTTCCGTACATTACAAGGGTGGGAGTTAAACAGAACCATGAATTTTACTTTAAATGGCATGGAATACTTTACAATATTCATCTAAAGTAAGTTTTATAAATATTATTTATGCATTTTAGTAATAAATTACATAAAAAGAGTACAGGTATGAAATATGAAAACCAGTTTTGCAAACATTATTTAATAAAATTGAGCAAAACATAAAATAAAGAATCTACATTTTTTTTAAAGAAAACATAAATTATACTTCAGATCCCACCAACACACATATACTGTAAAAGATGTACTGGAAGCTATGATCGGTTAATAGAATAGTTAATTTCTAGAAGTGTTTTTCCCTCTGCCTGGCATCCTTAATGAAAATTTGAATATTCAATGATTGTTATAACTTGAAAACCATCAGGGTAATGAAGAAAACCTTTCGTGTTGATATTTCACTATGTTACGATACTATCTATTACATAAAAGTGTATGACGACATAAAATTACGTTTTTTTCTGGATCGTATGAAATGCTTATCTTCCAGCAATACCCAATCTATTCAAAATTACTCATGCTACAAGTACCGTGTACTAGTAAAAATTATCACTATATAAAAAAGTTGTTAACTACAAATACTTGAATTCTGCCCTTTCATTGCCCACATATTGAGTTATTCATAGGTATTTCTATGGAATATAAAAGCATTAATTATATATAGCATATAGAATGTATCTTATTTGAAATAATTTGGATTAAATATACCTTAAAGTAATTCTTTCATAACACAAAAGACAACTTTTCTTAACGTCAATGCCTGAATTGCAGAAATGCCAAAAAAAATCTGAAATTCGTTGATTTCCCATTTTTTCACATCTTAAGGGCGCAGAACATAGCAAACAAATAATATATCATTTAAATAAATATTGTTCAGTAATTTACAATATCGTGGTTGCTGTTTAACACACTGGTTCTGTTTTAAATAACGCAATAAATTAATCAACCCTTTCGGAAAATTCAAGTCAACATTGATTTGGTTTAAAGAGTCATATTTTGGAAATACAGTGCTAATACACGAAGCTTCCAAATTATACCAAACATGTCTGCTATATGTCTTAAACGAAAAATTGACAAGCCACCGCCCCTTCCCCTTAAAAAAATCTCAAATAAATCTCTCATGCTAACTTTTTTGTTCATAAGAGGGTGTACTGGCTGTCATAAAAACATGCAAAGAAAAGGATGATTACCCTAGCCCATGGACTAAAGGTTTTATACACTTAATCATCATTTGATATACAGCATCTCTCATCTCCAATACCCAGTGATGATTGATTTGCCTACCCCTTCTTATCCTTTAGTACTGAGTCTCCTTAAGTAAATGAAAGCCATAACAACTCATTTTACCAGCAGTTTAGGGTTGCACATTACGTTTTTTTCTTTTATTAGATACTTTTAAAAATGTAGAAAGTCAAATGGTACTAAAACCATTTAACGTCTTATAAATATCCTGATTTAAGGACCTCATGTCTCGAAAAACATAATCAGGCTATGATTTGACCTTTTCAACTTTTATTGAGTATGGGTAGCGTAGAAAAATAAAGTGCCCACTTCAATAAAAGAAAAGTGAACAACGAGTATTGATATTTTGATAACTTTTTAAACTTTGAACAAAACATTGGTAACGACAAAGGTGGTATCGTGTTATTATCATCTAGAAAGTGCAGATTTAATAATATTATTGCAAAAATATAATAATGAAATGTTGTTTTTCATAGATACAAAGCTATGTAAATCCCCCGAACAGAATCAATTTACATCTATTTAACCTCTCCTGTCAGAAATATCGTTCAAAATTTTAATCAAAACTTAACTTCTCTTTTGAAGTCTACACCCTCAAGTGCTAAGTTTGTCTTACTTTCTCAAGACATTTTTCTCCTAACCGGTAATATAGATCAGCACTTTAATGTGCTTTTTATGTGACAGATGCAGTTAATAAATGTCCGTTTTTTCTAGGTATTAGTATCCAAGTTATGTAATTTATTAGAAAACATTTAATTCTTTGATTTGAAAATGACTTTTATCCCTTTGGATTATTTCTGTTTACCTGGCGACGGTAACTCTAGAAGCACTTGCAGACCGCACCGAAACTTATATCATCAACTGCAATCTGAGACACGTGAGTTTCAATTTAACTTGGTTTTCAAATAGTTATCATAATCAACTTTATGGACATATTCCTTCATTCAAAAACCATACAGTTGTGATTGTACACTGGGCAAAACATTTTGATATTTTTGATGGATACAATTAGAGTTAATGTCAACGATATTTTTTTTTCTTTTTGTTTTTTTAAACCTATTTAGATTGTCTGTCATTCCTGGCATGCATTACATGGCTGTTAATTCCTGTCTTTGAAATTATAAAAACAAGACATGGTGGAGATTATTTGAAACAAGTACAAATAAATTAACAATATTTTTCCTCTGTAGGTTGCTGTCTTTCCAGCGTGTAATTCTTAAAAATATTTTCTATATCTTTCTCGAGACATACCGACGACACATAAACATGTACAAGTATATTTAACTTCTTGCTACATGCATATGAAATACCGCTTAAACACAATAATGATCGAGCTGAATATCATCAATAAAGGAACCAAATCATTCTGAAAAAATTTTTGATTTCAAATGAATAATTAAATAAGGAGTTGTGGCTTTTCTATAGTCAAAGTTGCCAGAATCTGTAATCGGATTATATTTTTTTATCCGATCGTCCATAGTTATGGTTAGGCCTATACTGTGTTTCAAACCAAATGCATACGATTCACACATTGCACACACCATTTGTGCGTTATACGCAAAATGAATGCACTCGATACACGATGCACGATCCACATTACAAGCAAAAAGAACGGCTTCAGTCTTGTGATTTTCTGGGAGTGTGAATTATGAATTAAAATTAACGAAAAAAACGTATTGATTTATTGTTCAAATGTATATAGACATTTATGTAGGCATTATTTTTATTTGTATTTTCAAAATATAGAAAAAGAAAATGACGATGTTTTGATTTAGATAGATTCAGACTTCAGATGGGTTTTCAAAAGCTGTGAACTAATCAGGCCTTGAATTTGAATTATAAAGCCATCACGGCCAAGAAAATGGCTGAAAATGAAACTGCTTGATAAACAACCAATATCAGCAAAAACAATAAGATAAAAGTAACTTTCAACTTCTTTGAAAAACATCTTATAAAGGGTATACAAAGCTTATCCCTAGCCATCAGTATTCCCACTTATCGTAACCCGGGATACATCCGTAATCCGTATGTTTTTGCCATCGCTATCTCTCATGCGAGAAAGTACCCCTATTAAGTTGCAATGTGAGAAAACTTTTTCGCAAATACAACTACGTCTTCTTACGATGTGCAGATTAATAATCGGACTGGTGTCGACTTTTGTATATTTCAAGGAATTGTTGGATTTTATTTGACTATAATATCTTAGTTGAAGTTATACTCTTTTGCTTTTAGTCAGTAATTGTATCCCCAGGTGTTTTAACAAATGACAGATTTTGACGGGAAATTTATAAAATTGGTTGACAATTTAATTGATAGAAAAATGCACCCCTGCTTGATAGTTAATTTGCAATAAAAATATTATCTTTTGTTAACTTACTTTAAGTGGAGGACAGAAAAATTAACTCTTCACTTGTTAAATAGGCATTGATTAATAGGGTTCTTGTTCCCAGTACAAATATCTTATAGCGTTTTATATTTATTTTGAAAAGAGACAACAGATTATCGAATTATATCACGTATAAATGTCTGAATGAAGCACCTGGCTATCCGAGATACTTTTCAGAGCCAATTACTCCGATTATTATAACATATTCATATATCAGACGTACAATGACAAAATTACGTACGTTTATGGGGCCAGATAAGTATTAAAGACAGCTTGACTTTTAAGGTGAAATTAAGGTACTTAATGCCTTGTCGTGATTTATGAAACAATCTAATAACTAAAACTGCGACAGTTGTCAAATGATGTCACGATCTCCACAAAAGTTCAAAAAACTTAAACGACAACGGCAACAGGAGATGTGTTTATATCATACTTCTGAGGAAGGGAGATAACTCTCAAATCTGATGATAACGCACGAAACTGAAAACGTCACTCGCATCATTGTATTAATAACAACTTTATTATAACATACATTGTATATAGATATATAGCGTTACTGGTTTAAAAACAATTTCAAATGACCGATGAATAGCAGCCTTAATAATTTGGTTTTGCCTGTAGCATGCTTTTGGAAATGTTCGATTTATAAATGCTTCCAATATAAGGTACAACAGATTTTTTCGCAATAGAAATGAATTGAAATGCAAGAAGTTTGTGGTGGATGTTACATTTAGTATAGTAAAGCTTTTAATTAATAAAATTAGAGTGCCACTGGCACTTTCCAATTTACACCATTTCTTCAACAAAATCAAATTTTAACTTTTCTTTCATTGGAACCACTGACAAAACTTAAGAAAATTGACAACTGCACAACACATACTCACTCCCACAACGACCAAAACTTTCACAAATCGTTTACTGTAAGTCCTGCGTAGAATACCCATGCAAGAGATCAAAAGTGCATAGTCCAAACAGACAAGTCAAATTTAAAAATGTGAAAATTTCGAATTCTTCTAAGGCGCGACACAAAAATGCCTAAAGGAATTAAGAAGAATCTACTTGTGCTAACTGTGTAGCAGCTTATGTATCACGGAAACAAAACGAAAAAGCAGTTTCATGTGAATGTGAACACTTATTTGCAGAGGTAAAAAGATTAGTCGGAAAAAATTTTGACAGGAACTTGTTTGAATCTCGTATATTGCATGAGAGTATCTCTACATCTGGCTGTTTATACAGGATGCTTTGAAGTTTAAAAGATATTATTTATCAATTGAAAAGTATAAATGTTATATCTATGGGATTCACTCTAAAGATTCTTCTTTAAGATCAATTGCAGGAATATAAAATGAATATTTCCACCCTTGTACGTTCTTAACTTTAGATTTAAGTTTGTAAAGTGATCTTTGATTAAGGTCAACATTGATGTAATTTATATCAAAATATATAAAAGATGCATATCATAAATTAACCAACAATTTGCGAGTCAAAGAGACATCATATGTCTTTTTAAATAAGAAAATGCTGTTATTTACGAGCATGTCGATTCTTTGATAAAAACGATCAAAACTATACCCTAGCTTAATAAAGAAGCCTTACGTTAATGAAGCTTGCAAAAACTTTATGTAAAATGTTTGAAGGTTTACAATGATGGAAATATAATGAGGCCCCAAGTGTCTCCAGTTTTGGTCATGTAACCGACTTCGTTAGTTCATAACAATAAAATTAAACGAGGTCATGACCTATGGAGTAAAGGTAGCACTGTCTTTAGTGCATCACTTTGACACAAACATAAACATTAAGAATATACATGTCCATGAATTTTAATATTGTTATACTATGAAAACATTACCTGGCAGGTAAATACAAAAACAAACTGAAATGTATTTCTAACTTACGGAAGTGGCTTTTAAACAAAAAAGGTATTTTGTTTATATTTTTTTCACAATAGGGCAAATGAATTATTTAACTGTTCATCCAATTGTAAATTTAAATTATCCGATGAACATGAGCCAATGCATATAGAAATGTAAAATCAAGCCGTAAAATCTCATGTCTCGAAATTCTACGCTTAAAAGTTCTAATATATTCTAATACATTACAACTTTATTTTAATTCAAGAAATTGTAAGAGGCAAAAAATAGTGTCTTACATATTTAAAGGGAATAAGAAGTGTTCAGTATCTGACGTCACAAGAAGAAAGCAATTGCATATTTGTTAAATTGATCGAGTGAGACATACGAACCTTCGATCTGTTGCAGATCCCACAATGTTAAAAACACTATTCGGACCAAATTAACTGCAACAAATACCAACAATTTATTTAAGCTGTTGAACAATGGTCAAGGGAAGGGGTATACGTCTAAAATCATACCTTCCTTTACAGGAAAATGTTTTGGGTGAGTTTGTCTAGACCACAGTCCTTGAAAGTGCATATGGTATCGGGCATTCCCACAGGCACAGCATGTACTTCCATGAGAATCTCCGGGTACACCAGTTCCGTCACCCAATGGCGTCATCTTTGGTACTAAAATGTACAGAATAAAACGGGTTAGTTTGGCACATGATGATAAAATGAAAATATTGATTATAATCCTGATGTATTCGCATTGGCTCGTTCAGATATATTTGAAATAAAGGATTTGGAATAAAAGCCGAAAAGACAGCAACTCACTCATCAGTTAGCTTTTTGATTATATATTCATATGTATACAAAGCGCTTTCTGGATTTACCTTCATCAGCTAGGCTATGGGCAAACATATTGGAAGTCAACCTTAAATCTGCAGTTGTAAATATTTCAAATGATGCTTTAACAAAAAAGGAGGGGGTATGGTGTAGATACTCATGACACAAAAATATCATATATACAAGTAAATTCCAAGCAAAGGAACAGCGCTTTCATTGCTGTTCTTCATCTCAAAGTCACAGTGAGGCTTTCAACGCGGAGTAAAGACTCACACCTCACAGTTAGTTCAAGACGGCCTCTATCACCGGTTTGAGCGGAATTCTTTGCTAAATGTCAACGATACTACATCTGTGTGTTGAAGCATACAAATGCGGGGTAGTGTAAGGTCAACAATTTACAGATATACACGGGCAAAGAAATGTACCAAAATCTGTCATAAGTTGCCAAAAGGGACGAAATTGAGTACAGCTTCTTTTTAACCGTAATTGTAACAATGTAAATTCGAATTAATGACTAAACAACAAGAAAGAAAAGAGGCCACGATCTCCAAAAAACAAAGTTCGCATAATTTTAAAATTTCGAGGTATATGGCTATAAAAGAATTCCTAGATTTTCATTCAAAAGTTTGTTGTTCACAACATTCGTAACATGTATAATACAAGGCGTACTATATCTTTGGACAGATTCTCAAATTCGCCAATTCAAACACACTGAGATTGCTCTAAACAGGCATACTCAAGGACAACAAGTAGCTGAGATTACTCTAAACAGGCATACTTCTAGGACAACATGTGGCTGGGAATACTCTAAACGGGCACATTCTAGGACAACATAGAGCTGAGATTACTCGCAACGGACACACTCTAGGACAATATGTAGCTGAGATTACTCTTAACGGGCACACTATAGGACGACATGTAGCTGAGATTACTCTCAACAGGCATACTCTAGGACAATATGTAGCTGGGAATACTCTAACAGGCATTTTTAGGAACAATAAGTAGCTTGGATTACTCTAAACAGGCATACTCTAGGACAACATATAGCTGAGATTACTCTCAACAGGCACACTTTAGAACAACATGTAGCTGAGATTACTCTCAACGGGCACACTCTAGGACGACATGTAGTTGAGATTACCCTAAACAGGCATACTCTAGGACAACATGGAGCTGAGATTACTCTCAACGGGCACACTCTAGGACAATATGTAGCTGAGATAAATCTCAACAGGCACACTCTAGGACGACATGAAACTGAGATTTCTCTAAACAGGCATACTCTAGGACGACATGTAGCTGAGATGACTCTAAACAGGCATACTCTAGGACAATATGTAGCTGAGATTAATCTCAACAGGCACACTCTAGGACAACATGTAGCTGAGATTTCTCTAAACAGGCATACTCTAGGACGACATGTAGCTGAGATTACTCTTAACAGGCATACTCTAGGACTACATGTAGCTGGGAATACTCTAAACAGGCATTTTTAGCAACAATATGTAGCTTGGATTACTCTAAACAGGCATACTCTAGGACAACATATAGCTGAGATTACTCTCAACGGGCACGCTCTAGGACAACATGTAGCTGAGATTACTCTCAACAGGCACACTCTAGAACAACATGTAGCTGAGATTACTCTAAACAGCCATACTCTAGGACAAGATGTAGCTGGGATTACTCTCAACGGGCACACTCTAGGACAAAGTGTAGCTGAGATTATTCTCAACGGGCACACTCTAGGACAACATGGAGCTGAGATTACTCTGAACAGGCACACTCTAGGACAACATGTAGCTGAGATTACTCTGAACAGGCACACTCTAGGACAACGTGTAGCTGAAATTACTCTAAACAGGCATACACAAGGAAGACATGTAGCTGAGATTACCCTTTACCTCGGCCGTAGAACCAGTCGCTTAAGGAGGGACAGAAGAGCGGGATTATTTTTGTATATTTATTTATTTCTCCGTTCTTCGTTCCAGGGTTTACTTTATACTGAAATTTTTAAATACTCCTAGCACTTTAGTATGGTTCTTGCTTGAACGCCTTTCAGTGCAGATGTTATTTGTGTGTTTCTGATTTTTGGTCCCGTTTTGTAAGTAAACATTATATCCAATATCGAGGCTTTACGTTCGGCCGATATGTTACATTCCCTCTTCATTCCGCTTTTATATTTGACATGTTACAATTTTGTGTGATATTTAATAAATGATTAACGAGGCTCGAAATTTTTTCAATGAAAATATTTTAGGATGAAAACAGCTTTCAATCAGATCCTAAAATAAATACATATTTTGATAAAGTACTCGTTTATAATCTTATTATCACATCAAACTTAGCTTACATTTTTATTTTATCAGGTTATATTTGATTAATTTCACCTTGGTGTTACATTATACTTTTACTACATCTACTAGATTTTTTTTCTGTAAACTAAAGGTAAACTGCATTAAGGGGAAACGCAAGAATTTTTATATCCAATACCCCAAAATGTGACAGAATTCTTCAAATTATCACTTCCAATGGCTAAGTTGAAGATTTTTAGTAAGAGTGTCAGTTTAAGTAATGTGTTTGATTTTCTACATGAAATGATTAAATATTGTCAAAACCCCTTAGATCTTATCATAATAACTACCCCATTTTTTTACTTTTATCGGTCTAAGTAGTCCTGCATTTCAGTCTAGACATTTATTTTTGCAACTCGAAATCAATTTTTGGGCCGGAAAAACAGAGCGGCGGACAACGTTTGGCGAGGGTCCGACTACAGCTTTTATATTGTCGGACAGAATGTCCGATGGTATATTTCAGTTGAAGGGACCGTCAAATGTTTACTTCGTGCCAGTCATCTCAGATTTTTGATGTAAAAGATAAATGTTATAAAACCATACAATTGAAATTCGCAGCTACGACCAGAAACTTGTCGTAATATTGCTTTAGGTTGATTTGGAGTTATGAAACAGGGGGTGACTCCCATGTAATTATTAACGCATAATTTAAATAAAAACGTTTCTTGCTTCACTTCATTAAGAAAAGTTATTATTTGAAGCATTTGAACCCTCTTCCTTTAATCTGGGAATAAAACAACGATTTATTTGAATGAATAGTGCGGTCGGTTTTTCTATCGTGTCCTCGCCGGCAAGGTTTTTTTTATTCTACCATTGCAGCATGGCAGATAAAGTTTTCGGCCAATGCAAAACCAAACTTTGTGATTTCAATTTGCATTATATGTAATTTATAATATGAAGGGATATTGTTTCTTGAATATTTACCCATTATCATTTTCATTATGATGAGTCAGTGAGTCTTGTACTCGTTTTGGCTATATTATTTCATGAATCAAAACCAAAATCTGTTTAAAACTGGGTCTGACCCAATGTCTGGCAGACGAAAAATAATTTGAGCAACTCTGGAAAAACCTAAAGGGTTATTAACTTTTTCCTGTCCAAATGGGTTATTTAAAAGTCCCTTGCTATATAAACTGGATAAAATAGGAAAACTGTACTAAGAGCACAACACGCGCCAGTCATTGACCATATGTAAATCATAAATAGTCGAAGAGTAAAAACCACTGTTTTTATTGAGATATTTTGAACGACACTTAGTCTTTTTGTGCTGTTTCTGACTATGCCAAGGCTTTTGTGATATGGGTAATTCCAAACCAATACCCTTGCAACGATCCGAAACTTCCTTGTTGGTGCATATATGGCCACATGTCCGCGTAAAACGGAATAACTGATAATGTTTGCTCAAGTTTGTTCACCTGTCATTGTAACAACTGAAACTCACTTTTGTTGCAAGTTTTTGTTATTTTTAAGATCTCCCAAAATATTGAATTGAAAAAAGGCAATGCTGATAAGATTGATGTTTTCAATATAGTACTTTTGCTGGGCGCAATATCATGATTTGCAGACTGTTGTCGGACCGAGAGTGTTTACTAGTCCCCGCCTGTGGATATTATATGTGATACAAGGGATACGGGCTGATGTTTTATATTCCCTGAGCCGAAGGCGAAGGGAATATACAAATGCTGACAAGGAATATCAACCCGTATCCCATGTGAAGCCCAAATAACAATTATATTCTGTAAAAGTAATCCTTATAAAATGCAAGAAAAAATTAATTCTTCTCATGGCTGAAGGATTAATTCTCGATCACAACTGCCAACAATATACAACCCAAGAAACTTACTGCTTGAATTGCCACACAAAAAAATATTTTTCATTTTATATTTTCAACTATTATTTTAGTTTTTGTTGGAAAAAATATGTGAAGTGATAATTAGACGGCATTTTGTTTTAATATCCCCGTCCTTACCCAGGGAATACAGTCTGATATCCTCGGCTTGATTAACCAATCAAATTCCTGAAAATATTTACATATTCTACATTTACAGAATACTAGGCAAGTCGCCCGCTGATGGATAGTGAAAAAATATTGTGGACAATAACCCGTGCAAGGTGTTACGTTCGCCTTAGTTTAAAGAGGGGTGGGGTGAATAATCAAGAGATATTACAGCTAATTGTTAGTTGGAAAATAAAACTTTTGTAATTGTGAATTGCGAGAGTTGGTGTATTTGATGTTATTTCTTTGTAGAGATTGTATATGAACTTTATTTGAAGGCGTGAAATTGTGACCATAAATGATATAATAAAAAAATTGTGTATTGTTTTTCTACTGAATACTGGGCACCAGAGAAGTCTCCAGGGCTAGACCCACAGAGCTGTCCCAGCGCGATCCCAGGGTGGCGGATAAGTGGGGTCTTTCTTGGGGGGTGTCAGGTCATAATACGGAAGCCTGGTCGTGGTTCATAGTGGAAGACGTGCGTGGAGTGCGCGTATAAAAGATACTTTTCGTAGATTTTGAAAAAGAGAAGGCCATGCAAAGCCCTTACAAAAGGCTAATTTTCGTCCCCACGATTCTCATTTTAAGTGGCAGTCTTATGCCTTTGCCTGTTGTGTCCCAACCCACTATCAAATTAGATAAATGAACTTGTTCCCATCCTGATAACTCATTAAATATTTACCACTGGACATGAATCAACCAACAGTCAATCAATCAATACTACTGAATAACAGATTGAAAGCCAGCGAGTCTCAGTAAAAACTAATTTTCATTTTTAAGACGCGAACCATCTGATTTTTTGCAGTGCCTAGGATTTCTAGGAGGCAAGAATTTTTTTTCCGTCCGCTTCACGGGCCAGGTTACTCTTTACATCTATAATTAATGTGAATTTTTTTTTTTTTTTTTGAAAAACTGTTTCTAATGGACAGACAGTGGACCAGAATATTTTTGGTTTCATTTCTGATGTTATGCAGATTTTAAAAAAAATTAGGGTCAGCAGAATTTTTTTCTAAAAAACCCCAGCCCCCCCCACCACTGAGATTTAAGTACATTTGCCATTCCCTAAGGCAGAAAAAACCATTGTCCCCCCTTTTTGAAATTAAATGTCGTTCCCTTGGTAATTTTTTATCTTGGGATTCGTTCATTAGATTTAGGGCCTGAAAGGGGGGTTGTGCACCGTTTTCAAGTTGTTCAGACCCGGCCCTAGCTGCGA